>CAUYON010067029.1:0-34170 GCA_963573935.1 Arctocebus calabarensis | reverse complement strand
GCTACTAGGGAGGCTGAGGCAAGAGAATCGCTTAAGCCCAAGAGCTGGAGGTTGCTGTGAGCAGTGTGACGCCACGGCACTCTACCCAGGGCGATAAAGTGAGACTCTGTCTCTACAAAAAAAAAAAAAAAAAAAAGAAGATGAAATCTGAAACTCATTTCTGGATTATCAAAGGTAACAGAAAGTGAGATACATTTTAGTCATTCCAAGTAGACTATAATTTGGCTAAGAAATAAAACAAAATCTGCTTTCATTTGGCATTATCAGCCTCTGACAATGACAACATGAATCCCCATCTCAAGCACTCTGAGAAAAGAATGACATCTGGGAATTGATAAACCCTTTGATGCTGAAAGAGAAGACATTGGTAATTCTTACTAAGTTACATGTAGCACTGAACCCAAATAAACACAAGACAAACATTTTTCTCTCAGCTTTATCTTTTAAACAATCAGAGAGTGAGTGGGTCAAACAGAATTTTAGCAGCAAGTTCTACACGACTAGATTGGATACTTTGAAATAATTTTTAAAGTACTATTTTTCTCCTGTTCTAATTTAACTTTTGTCCCTTGCAGAACTCCTGCAGCATATATAAAACATTTACCCACTAGCACTTTGCTTTTCATGAAAGAATAGTATTTGAATGACATCAATATACAATCTATGAACCGTAGACCCAATCTTTAGTCCTTTGCACTGCATCAAATCTTGAAAATGACCTATTAACTTTGCCCAGCTGTAGCTACCAAAGTTCAACTCTGTAAGTGACACTTCCACACTTCCATTAAAGAATCCCCCAAGTTTGGTTCTAGTAAAAAAGATGTTGGCTTAGTAACATGAGCAAGGTACAAAATGTGATGAGATTCTCAACAGTTTTCTTGCTGACTCCTGCCTACTGTTTCCAAAAATGAACAATTTAGAAACAACTAAGTAATCAGTGGTCTAAAGGTAGATTAAAGCTTTAATCTTTAATCAAATCTACATTCCCTTTGGATGATCATAAAAATTTTGCATTGCCAAAATGTAATAATGTCTTGTATTATGAGAACATGGTCAATTTCCCCCAAATTGCCAAATTCATTGAGTTTATGTACAATAAAACACATTCATGTAACTAGCACCACAATCACAGTATGGAGCCTTGCCCACTAACCCACAAGTTCCTTCAGGACCCACTGCTATCACCCTCTCCCCCAAACGCATGCACACACAGGATAGATGCAAGCAATTATTGACTGCTTTCTGTTCCTACAGATTAAATCTGCCTGTTCTAGAACATTCTATAAATGAAAGCCTCTGTACTTATCCTTTTATGTAGGGCCTCCTTTAATCAACAGAATGATTCTGAGGTTTCTCCAAGCTGTTGTTTGTATCGGCAATCTGTCCCTTTTTAACTGCTAAGCAATACTCCATGGCACACATACATTATAACTTGTTTATCCATCACCTGTGGGGAGATATTTGGTTCTTTCTAGTTTTTGCTATTATGACTTAAGGCATGATTATTCATTTACAAGTCTTTATATCAAAGTAAGTTTTATTCTCTTGGGGTAGGAGTGAAATTGCTGGAGTCCTATGGTAAATGTTATGTTTAACTTTATAAGAATATGCTAAATGTTCTTTTATGTAAATGTACTAAAAAAATTGGTTTATTTTTGCTTTCCAAATATAAAACTTTAATATTGAAATTTTCAGACTCTACATACCTGTGTCCTTTCTTCTCACTGTAAGAGGCTGGTGAGTTTGTCTTCATCTCTGTGGAAGTTCAGTGCACTGTCACTATCCCGCAATGAGGCTAAGGAGCAGCTGCTGTTTGCAGCATTTTTTAATGTGACATACTGAACTAATTAGAGGGTGGGCTCCCTTAACAGAGCCCCATGTGGGTACCAAGGACTAGCAAATCTGTTGAGAAGGAGGTAGCTCTTTCTAAGAGAGTTTATATCTAGTATATTCTACCATTTAAGGCGTTCTGGCTGAATTTTCTCATTACCCTCCCTATACAAGACCCCAGATTCCCAATTCTCCTTTTAGTTTCATGAGGCCTTATCCATGAGATAATGGCTGGAGGTTTCCATAGGGTCATGTCATCCACAGAAGTTATATTCTTGGTAAGACATGGGATGGAACGATCACCCAAAGCTTTTGTAGTGATCTGGATAGATTGAACCATGCAGAAAAGTAAAACACTGAGAGTTGTAAGAAATGTTCTCATTCAACTCTGCATCCCTGGTCGGGCTCAGTGGTTTATGTCTATAATCTTAGCACTCTGGGATGCCAAGGCGGATGGATTACTTGTGCTCAGGAGTTTGAGACCAGTCTGAGCAAGAGTGAGACCCTATCTCTAAAAAATAGCCAGGCATTGTGGCAGGCACCTGCAGTCCCAGCTACTTGGGAGGCTGAGGCAAGAGGATCTCTCGAGCCCAAGAGTTTGAGATTGCTGTGAGCTATGATGCCACAGCACTCTACTGAGGGTGAGGGTGACAAAGTAAGACTCTTGCAAAAAAAAAAAAAAAAAAGAATCTGTATTCCAATTTGGAACAAACACTACCACCAATAAATAAATGCACTTGAAATTACTTTCCAAATTGTTACTTTCTGATCCATGAGTACAAGCAAAGTCTGCTCTGAATATAAAATACAACAGGACACAGGACTTGTACAGTCAAATCCTCCTTTTCTCCAAAGCCACTCACCTGAAAGGGTCAGTTTCTCTACCTCTTGCATCTGTGCTGGCCTGTGACTTGCCCTGGTGTGTGTTGCTCTCCTGCTCTGGGACTTTGCTTCTGTCATGCGAACAAGCCTAAACTTCCCTGCTGGAAGGTAAGATACACATGGAGGAGAAAGGAGCCATTCCAGCTAAGGCCACCGTGGGCCAGCCAGCCCTCAGCAAACTCAGCTGCTGACTACAGACACAGGAGTGAGCCCAACAAAGATCAAAAAAACCTTCCAGTCCAGGCCAGCCCAAACTGCCAACCAACACACTGAATTGTGAGCTAAATGAACAGTTACTGTTTTAAGTCACTGTTATTTTCAAAGTAGCCCATCAAACAGCAAAAGCTAACTGACTCCACTGACAGCCAGGGAATGAGTCTCTACCAACAGCAGTCTACGAACTCCTCTCCTAAAACCTATTGAAGACTCACTACGTTTGAGGCACTCTCTAATGGCCTGGGTTAGTTTAATTTTTGTGGCTATTTGCACCCGGTGAGAATTTTATCCAAATGGTTTGCCACATGCTCTTGCCAACCCTGAATATCAAGCTATCCTGACCTTAGAAATGAGACTAGCTGGTCCCTGAATCAGGCCTTTTGACATCTATTGTCCCTCAGGAACCTGCTTCTCAAAGTCCTCTCCATCTCGGGTTGGGAGACCCTTCATGGGCCCAGAAGTTAACAGCCTCTATCCTCATAGGGACCTTGGGGCTTTTCCCTTAGCCCATTTCTTTCTACCCCATTTAATTTGTCTAATCCAAGCAGTTCTCCTGTTACAATTATTGAAAAGTTTCATTCAGTGCTCACGAGTGTTTCATACATATACACACACACACAAACACATGTATGTGCCTGCTTCTAACTGTACTTTAACAAATCAGCTGAAATATGCACGTGTCTCTTTCTTAGACCTTCCCACTTGAGGTAATCAAAAGTTAAAGCAGTTTTCTCTCCACCTCCCCCCAGGAGCAATCTCTGAGCTTCCATTAGAGGAGGATTTTAAAGACCATCTGGAAATGCTTAAAGAGCCATTGCATAGGATTCACAGCTAGAATTTCTTTCCAAAAAGAAAATCCCACATAGTCTCTGCTGCTCTCAGAGGAACAATCTAGAGGTCAAACATATCGCAAACAAATGTGACTCATCCCAGCAACTGAGCCCAGCAAAGTCACCTGCCTTCCTCTTCACTCCTTCTCACCACCATTCTGACTTCTTCCTGATTTTGATGTCTGTATCACAGCTTTCTTTGATTTAAGAGAGGATTTTTTAAAAAAATTATATGATTGAAGATGATAACTAATGCAATCAAACATATGCCTAAAGAGAACAATGTCTCATTATCTACAGATGGGAAGGTCATACAGTTGCTTTTTTCCAAAAGGATCCTTGAAAATGACCTCCTGGAATTCTAATGAGCAGCTTTTACCCATCAGCCTGTGCACTGCCTTTGCTGTGAACACCACCTATGCAGACCTCACCAAGGTTGCCAAGGAGTGCCCTTAAGTAAGAGATGCCTTTGGATTCCAGAATGCCTGTAATAACCACACATGCAACCACAGCTATTTGCTGGAGTTGCTGCTTTCTCTTGAGGTGCAATACCACAGTTCAAAAATCACTATGGGACAAAATGTTAATAAAAACAGAAGAGGGCGGGGACCTCCAACCCCCACCTGAGACTCCAAAGCCAAAAAGGCGGGACAACTGCCGAGGAGACACCTGTGCCTTGGTGTCTCCTTCACTTTACACTTAGGACTAAATGTGGAACCCCCATTTCCTATGCCTAAGTCAATTTCATGTGAATTTCCTAGGCCTCAATTCCATGAACGGACTGTGTCCATTCTTTGATACATTTATTCACCTTGCCCCAGCGGAAGGGACTGTGTTCATTCGTTTCCTGGCTAAGGAACCCATAAACTTATATATACCACAAGACTAAAAGCCTGAAGGGGGAGACGGGGAAAGACCAGGAGAGAAACAGAGAGAGCTTTTCTCTCCCCTTTTGAGTTCTCTCTCTCTACCAGGAGCTTTAGTGTTTTCTGTATTCTTTTCTGTAAATAAATTCTGTCTTACCACTGGGGGCGGGGGGAAGAAAAGAAAATGCCATGAAGCTATGTTAAACAGTTTGATGAAAATATTTCAGATTGTATATGAAACTAGCACATTGTACCCCTTAATTGCACTAATGTACGCAGCTGTGATTTAATTAAAAAAAAAAGAAAAGAAAAAAGAAAGCAATACATGGGAAAGAAAAAAAAAGAAAAATATTTTCACTATTTGTATAAAATAGTCATACTCAGGTATGCCTCAATCCCAAGATACTTAACAAGGTTTAAGATTTATTCAGGAATAAATCAGAGGTTGAGCATCACTATTCTTATCAAAATAGTCATTTTTAATTTAATTATCTAACAATGATCTTTTTTTATATTTCTAGTAAAACACTATATAGAGATAGAGAGTAGATTTCAGTTGATAAATAATGTCACATGACCATAGTTTGCATATTTGCTATCAAGGTGCAGGTTTGAGGTAATAGAAAGTGAGGTGATCTCTGAATAAAAACAGACAAATTATCAGAATTCAGTGATGCCAGAAGATTAGAAGTTTCTCATATATAGTTCTTTCATATTTGAAGCAGGGACAACTGGTAAACATAATAAATATTCTCGTATAATTTATGGAGGAAAGAAGATAATAAGGTGTACAAAAGTTAGAAAGCTGTGTCAATTTGATAAGCAAATAGTCAATTAGTTAATATTGTTTTGCTTGTTAAATCCATTAGTCTCTCTTATTAATACAAGAATGTAGGTGATTCTGTTTTGAATAATATTTGAACAGAACAAGGGACTAATCTATTCGCTCATTCATTTAACTAACACTGAGTGCTTAAAACGTGCCATTCATTGTGTCAGAAGTAGCTATAAAAATGATATTCTCTTTCTTAAAAACTGTGTTGTCAATCATGAAAGAAATAATTGATAAATTGGACTTCATTAAAATTATAAACTTATCTTCTGTGAAAAACAATGTCAAGATAATGAGAAGAAAAGGCATGAACTGGGAGAAAATATTTGCAAAGGCACATCTGATAAAAGACCATTATTCAAAATACATAGTGAACTCTTAAAACTTAATAATAAGAAAATGAACATCCCAATTTAAAAATGGACAAAACACCTGAACAGATACCTTCCCAAAAAAAGATAAACAAATGGCAAATAAACTTATGAAAAGATGTTCGACATCATATTTCATTAAAAAATTGAAAATTAAAACATCAATAAACAACAACTGCGCACCTATTAGAATGGCCAAAATCTAGAACACTGGACACCATGAAAAGCCAGAAACAATAAAGGAGCAATATGAGCTCTCGTGCATTGCTGATAAAAATGTAAAATAATAGTCACTCTGAAGACAGTTTAACAATTGCTTACAAAACTATATGCATTCTTATCAGATAATCCAATAATCACATTCCTTGGTATTATTCAACTGCATTAAAAACTGATATCTGCACAAAAATTCACTCTACACATGAATGTTTTGAATAGCATTATTCATAACTGCCGAAACTTGGATGCAACCAAAAATTCTACAGTAGATGAATGGATAAATAGACTGTGACATATCCAGACTATACAATATTATTTAAGTCTATCACACCAAAGAAAAGCCATGGATTGCATATTATTAAGTGAAAGAAGCCAATCTGAAAAGGCCATGTGCTATAAGATTCAACCTATATGACATCATGGAAAAGACAAGAAAAAGATAAGTGGTTTCCAGGGATGAATAGAGGGACGGATGAACAGTTGGAGTACAGAGGATTTCTAGGGCAGTAAAAATACTCTGCATGATACTACAAGGATGGATACATGTCAGTTTGTATTTATTCAAACTCACAGAATACACACCACCAAGACTGAGGCCATTATAAACTAATGGACTTTTGGTGACAATAAATTAAAGTACCATGCAAAAATCTTTTTCCATTCCAAAGGCTGTCTCTTTGCTTTGTTTGTGGTACCCTTAGCTGTGTAAAAGTTTTTTAGCTTAATCAAATCCCAGTTATTGGGCGGTGCCTGTGGCTCAAAGGAATAGGACGTTAGCCCCATATACCAGAAGTAGCAGGTTCAAACCTGGCCCCAGCCAAAAAAAAAAAAAAAAAAATCCAGTCATTCACTTTTGCCGTTGCTGCAATTTCCAGAAAATACTTCTACCCTTCTTGTGGTATTGCAAACTGTATAGCCTTTTTTGGAGAGAAGTATAGAGAATCCTCAAAGAACTAAAAGTTGACCTTCCGTTTGATCCCATAATCCCATTACTAGGTATCTACCCAGAAGAAAAAAAATCATCTTACCACAAAGACATTTGCACCAGAATGTTTACTTCAGCCCAATTCATCATTGTTAAGTCATGGATGCAACCTAAATGCCTATCAACCCATGAATGGATAAACAAATCATGGTATACGTCCCATGGAATACTATTCGACCATTAAAAAAGATGGAGACTTTACATCTTTTACATTTACCTGGGTGGAATTGAAACACATTCTTAGTAAAGTATTGCAAGAATGGAAAAATAAATATCCAATGTACTCAATACTAATATGAAACCAATATATAAACAATTACATATGCATATGAACACTAAAACACAAATATAGTCAACTAAGGGGGCTGGGGGAGGAGGATGGGGGAAGGGGAAAGGGAGAGGATGATTGGCACAATCAGGGAGGGCATGAAGCAAGATCTCACCTAATGTGCACATTGTGAAGGTATATAACTTGCCCCCAGGGGAGGGGCTCTTTTACAACTGGAACTTTACCCTGGAAGTGAGGACAACGTGATCTAAAAATTTATACCCTTATATTAATTTGAAGTAAAAAACAAACAAAAAAATTGTAAATAAACATAAGAATAAATTAATGTAGGTTCATCCACTATAACAAATGTACCTCTATGGCGGGGCATGTTGATAGCAGTGGAGGTTGTGCATGTGAGTGTGTGAGTGTGTGTGTTTGGGCAGGAAGTTTATGTGTAAACTGTCTGTACTTTCCACTCAATTTTATTGTAAACTTGCAACAGCTCTAAAAAATAGTCTTCAGAAAGCTGTGTTTCTATTGAGAAATGCACACAAGTAATCAAACTGTATAATAATCAAACATTAGGGGGTCTCAAATGTTATAAAGGAGACATTTCTACATAAGAAGATAACTGGAGAGCACAGAGAACAAAGAGGGAACATCCAAATTGGAGAATAAAAGGAAAGGATGTCAAGGAGCCAGATATCTACTTATTATCAAACTCCCAAGCAAGAAAAGAATTTAAACAAATCCTAAACTTCCAAGGGAAAAAAATTGGGCAAAGTTCCCTTAAAAGAGAAGGAAAGTAGGTGTTTCTCTTAGTAATGAGATAAATAGCAAAGAAGTCAGTGATACAACAGGAAGTTTAGGAGTAAGAAGTTGAGGTGGGAAACAGAAAGTCAAAGGCATGAAAACACCAACAAACTCCACTAAAAGCTAAGGGATATACATCCCCAAATTGTTACATTACAAGAATCTCTCAAGATAGTATTTTTGGATATTTTATGGAAGAGACATAACAACATACAGAATGAATAGAAAATTTTATATTAACTCCAAACTCAAAGACGTCCAAGTTCTCAGCCAGCAGGCTGGGTCATTAAAGGTTCTCCTGCACTATTTTTAGCATAAAGTTGTCCCTGGATTCTGCTACTAAAATTCTGCTACTTAGGCACTACCTTGTTTAACTGATACAATGAGTGTTAAGAATATGCTAAAAGACATATTAAAACCCTATATTAATTTATAACCATTTGCATTAATAAATCAGTAGGTTCAAGTAATTTTGACATTTATTTTTTAAATTGGTGAATTAGTACTCTACAGCTAAGGTAGAGCACTTAATGAAAGGATTTATATCACAAATCATTCTTAAAAATATTGAAGTTACTTTATAAAATCACAGAATGGACCAGCTATGGTGGTTCCTGTTATCTGAAGCATTGTGGGAGGCTCAAGTGAAAGAATCATTTGAGGCCAGGAGTGTGAGATCAGGTTGGCAACATAGCCAAACCTCATCCCTACAAAAAATAAAAAATTAACTGGGTATCATGAGATGTGCCTATAATTCTAGCTGCTCAGGAGGTTAAGGTAGGACGATTACCTGAGCCCAAGAGTTCAAGGCTGTAGTGAACCATGATTGAGCCACTAAACTCTAGCCCAGACAGCAGAGTGAGAATAAATAAATAAATAAATAAATAAAATCACAGAAAGATAAAGTAGAATCTCTGTAAGTTGACCACTTGACGGACTGTAACTGGTCAACATATGGAGATGGTCAACATAAGAAACTAGGCCTACTGTACTGATGCTTACATGTGATGCATTCCAGTTTATGAAAATAAGATCAACTTGGGGCGGTCAATATACAGAGGTGGTCAACTATGGAGGTACTATAATATTATATATTAAAAATAAGTGAAATAAATTTTGAAAAAGGAAAACAAATAAAGGGATATAATAAGAAACCAGGGATTAAGCTAATATAAAAATGCCTAGCATGAAATCCTGTAACTAGAATAAGCTTGAAACATGGCAGATGTCCTCCAAAATAAACAAATGAACAACAAAAAAAGGTATTTGGTCTTTTATCAATTCATAATGTTGTTAAGAAAAAATGAAACCAATTCCCAAGGAGCTCATTCCCAAAGAAATGCTAAATCTAGAAAGAAAATCTACCCCAATGCCAATTTTTTTTTCAAGTTTGATAAAAACTGTAAACCCAAGAAGCTCAATGAATGCCAAGAACTAGAAACATGAGGAGTTTGTCAATAAAGCAATCAATCAAACTGGTCAACAGAGCAATAGAATGAAAATCTGAAAAGCAGCCAGAGAATAAAGACATATTTTTACCCAGAAGAAAGATAAAGATGAAAGATTCCTCATTGGAAACAATGAAAATCAGAAGACAGTGGATTAACATTTTCAAGTACTAAAAGAAGAGCTTGTCAACCAAGAATTTGATATTCAGTATTATTTTTGTATGAGGATATCGAGGGTTTCAATCACCAGCATACTCTATCTATAAAAATGTTAAATAAAGTCCTTTAGGGAGAAGGAAAATAATACTAGATGGAAATATGGATCTACACAAAAGAATGAAGAGCACTACATGGGCAAATATACGTATATATGTGTATATGGTTTTAAATTATCACTTGAATATTTTTAAAAGATCATTGATTATTTAAGCAGAAATAATGTGTAGGGCTTATAACATACGTGCAAGTAAACTGTATTATAACAATAGTATATAGGTCAGAAAAAAATGGACTGGAAGGTGAAGTGGTACAATGCCACTTGAAAATAGGGTGTGACGAGTTCAAATCATAATTTAACTAAAATAACAAAAACAAGTTATAGCTAATAAGACCACAATGGAGATAAAATGAGTTGTTATAATATCCTTATTTAATAGAAAAGAAGGCAAAAAGAAGGGGAACCTGGAACAAAGAACAGATGGCATAAACAGAAAACAAGTAACAAGATGATAGATTTTATCCCAATCATATCAGAAATCATACTAAATTCAAATATGTAGTCTAAATGCCTTAAGTAAAAGAGAGAAAATGTTGCACTGGATAAAACCATAAGACCTAACTACATACTGTCTATAGAAAACCATTTTTAAATAAGAAGATTGAATCTACAAATAGATTAAAACTAAAGAGATCTTTTTAGTACCATACTAACACTACTCAAAATAATGACAGCTCTACATTGATATCAGACAAAATCAATTTCAGAGCAAAGAATACCAGCAAGAAAATATTTCATGATGATAAAGGGGTCAATTGCTCAAGAGAACTTAACAATCTTAAGTACGTGCTTAATAGCAGAGTTTCAAAATGTATAAAGACAAAAACTGATAGAACTGCAGAGGAAATAAACCCTACATTTTAGTCAGTCATTTCCCTTTTCATAACTGATGGAACAAGTAAATGGGGACATACAGATCTTGAGCAACACTGTCAGACTTGACACAGTTGACATTTGTGAAGCATCCTGCCCAGCGTCTGCAGAATACACCTTCTTTTCAAGTATACACAGAACATGTTCAGAGAGACCATATTCTAGGTTGGAGACAATTAGATTTCTCTGCATACTAAAGTGAGACAATTGTCTTAAGTGATCTGTGCTGTCTATGCCCCTCCCCTTTGCTGTGTAACTCCAAATCTCAGCAAATGTCTTGTAGTCACAGCTGGCTCCTGTGAACAGTCTGAGGGGAAGGAGGACGTGGAATAAAGAAAGAATTGCTCCCACACTTGACTTGAAGCCTGGGCAGAAAGAAAGGAGCAGCCTCGAGACTTAGAGTAATGAGAATTCAACGAAAGCAGGAAACTGGTGCCAGAGGTGACTAACACACATATCTGTAGTAATCCTCAGGGCACTGAACATGCCATAAAACAGAGTGGCAGTGTTGGAGCTGACCTTATCCTGATGCTTGGAGCTAGGTGACCCCAAGGAACATCTGTGTTACATTTTCCTCCCTCACTAGTCACCTCAAGAGAGAAGCAGCAGTATAGAATTATTTCTGTTGTTATGAATGATACCAAACCCTTCCTCCTAAAAAGGAAAAATGACTATAAATAGTTCATTTTTAATAACATTTCCATTTAATTCCTATCATCCCATTTGAGTAGAGTATCTCAAAAGCCACACAACAAGTCGGCAATGACAGTGAAAGAAAAATGAAAGAGGAAAAAAAAAAAAAACTTCACATGTCTTCAGGGAGACTGGGGGGTGTGCCTCTAGACTGAACCCAGCTACTCGTGTGTCTCTGCTGCCACACAGTTTTACATTTTCTAACTAAGAGCACACAGGATTAAGGAAATGCAAATCAAACCCACCTTTTAGTTTATTGATATAGGCAGAAGATAAAACAAAACACGAGCTTTAGATGAGTTGTAGCCTTTTCAGACTCCTTTTCAAAACATCTCCATAGGGGGGAGGTCATGGGGGCTTAGTCACCAAGGAGTTCAAGGAGGATATTTGACTAAATTCTCTGAATTTGGTTTTGAGCGATATGGGTTCTGGGTACCACTTGTCAGTTCCCATTTGTCAGTCTCCTTCAGAATGTTCAAAGGTACCATGATCTCTTGTACTTGGACTACAGGGCCACCATGCAAGGAACTTCTGCAGTCCCCAACCCAACTGATCAGCAATGTCAGTGAGAGTGAAACTCAGTTTCCAGGGCGAGGAGGACTTTTCACAGTCCACAGTCAGTATATTACACCTGCTTGTTGTTGCTGTCTGTTTACTTGTTTGTATTTTCCCTAGGGCTATTGAAGTTGTCTAGATTACTCACTTTACATCACCCATGTCTGGCACAGTAGTTCCCTAGAACAAGAAGGTGTTTAATAATAGTTGTTGAATCGGATGACGGTCAAATTCAAAGAGCATGAACAAGTCTGGAGCAGAAAAATAAAAATGTTTATGATCGTAGCTATCTATGGTAGGCCTTCAAGCACCAAGTGGTATAAATCACGTATGCCTCTGAGAGACGGTTTGATTTTTCCCCAGCCATCAAAGCAACACAATCCCTTCAACTCAAGTGGCATGAGGCCAAAGAGGGTAGTTAATGTTACAGAGATTAGGGACTGTATTGAGGTGGAGGTTTCAGTATAGTATGTAACAAAGTTAAAATTGCTGGCCAACCTGCAAAGTAAGCAAACAATCTTAAAAATTATCTCCTTCCTCTTTCTGTGCCTTTTTTACCATCCTTTTCCAGCACCATACTATTTTTCCTCCTACTTTTATGTTAGCTTCCCCTGAATTTCTCCTCCTTCACCTAAATAAGTCAGCACATAAGTGATACTAAACATCTCCTATTTTGGAAGATAAGAATTTGGTAAATTAATGCTTAGCAAAGTGTTATGACTGCCAAAAACTCAGTGTGCTACCCTGCTCTGGCATATTTGCAATTATGCTGGGAAAAAAAAACATATCTAACATGTAAAAAAAATTCATAAAAGTGGAGACCCAATGAACCTAGATTTAAAAAAAAAAAAGGATGAAAACTATATAGCAGGAACGACAATCCAGCATGGAAAGAATAATTTGTTTTTATTTAAACTAAGTAGGTGACATTTTGATTTGTGATACTTCTTTTACTGGGTTTCAGACATTTAATTTAGAAAAGTATTTGCAGTAGAACAACAAAGAATCCAAATTAATTACCTAGGAAAGTGACTTTAGGATTTTACTTCATCTTTAAGAAAACTGCACATAACCTTGCATACATGTGCCTTTCTCATTAACAGAAGATATAAATCACAATGTGCCTCGTAAAAAGACTAGCACAGACTTGATAGAAGATTTCCAATTTCCCCTCTGCCTTCAAGCATGGCCTCCTTCCCCTTTTAGTCTCTCTCTTCACATTCACTTTTTTTTTTTGGCTACCTCACCTACCCTTGAACCTTGACTAACCCACCAACTGTGAGGCTTGGGAAAATAGCCCTCAGAAAGTGCCATGCTGACAATTATCCAATGGGATTGTACCAACAAGTCAGAGCTGAGAAGAAAAGCTGGAACAATCTCCGTCTGCAAGTTTTACAGCAATTAAAGATGAAACCACTACCTAGCCAAACCGCAGAGATACATACTTCCCTCTCCCCCTTACCTTATAAAGCTTCAACCTTGCTTCAATTCAGACTGTTAGCCAGTCTTCATGTGTTTCTGGTGCACATCAGCTGAATAAAGTTTTTAAATGTATTTTAGTTTCTTATTCTTAACACAAATATTAAATTCAAATATAAGCTTCTGAGCACTGGGTGATACAATATCATATATTTACACTATATAGGTGTACGTATACATTTTGTATATGAATTCATAGATATGTATGTATATGCCTATTGCAGATTTTACATAAGACACCACCCTAGTCAAAGTCAAGGTGCCAAGCAGGGCTGCATAGGGATTTGGTAGGATTGTGTGGCTACCTATGGACAGACAGTAGATGAATTTATTCCATACCTAACTTCCTCCCTACATTTGATTCATTTTTCCCACCTTATTTTTATAATTTAAGATTATATTAAAAATTGGTTTACCATAAATCCTTTAATATTATTCATTAACCACTTGCAGTTATAAGAGAGCTATAAATGCTTCTACTTACAAGACAGCAAACATCACTCTGCTTATTTTTGACCAATGACCAATCGCCAAATCTGCACACATGACATAATTTTTCCAGCTTTATTGAGGTATAATTAATAGAATCATATGAATTTAAGTTATATAATGTGGTGAGTTGACATGTATAGTGAAATGACTAATACAATCAAGTTAGTCAACAAATCCATCACCTTACATAATTATACATGTGTGCATGCGTATGTGTGGTGAGAACATTTAAGATATACTCTCACAAATTTCAGGAATACAATACAGTATTGGTAGCAATAGTTGTCATGATGTGGATAGGTTCCCAGAACATACACCTATTATAACTCATAGTTTGTACTCTGACCAACACTTTCTCATTTTGACATAATTTGTACAAAGTTGAAAAAGATACTTTGAAAGTAATCACTCATTTATGGAGTGAGACTTCCTGTATAACATAATAGTGATAATAGCATCTACGTCCCAGAGCCTGTTTTGCAATTTGTGAAACATACACATTTGTAGGTTTTCTAGTGGAGTACAAACATATTTAGACATAAAAGTGTCCAGTCTCTCCTTAAACACTACTCATCCATTCAAGGCAGCCTGTTCATTCTATTAGTGCTGGAGATTCTAATAGAAATCATGCCAACCAGTGACAGCAAATGCAATTCTTTGATACTGATGGCAGAATCTCAATGATTCCAATCTCTCACTTACATAGCTACAGGTAGTCCAGTTTTCACAGAAAATCCCTGACAATCTTCAAAGGTGCTTATGTGCCATGGTGCTTGCCTCACCAGGCTAGTCCACTGCCTGGCATGTTTCCATAGCAACTCCAGACATTGCTATTCTAACCTCACACTCTGCCCTGTCATTGTTATCCCTCGAGTTGGACACCCTCCATGGAACCTCAACCTAGAAGTGTGTCTTTCTGGTACAAAAGAATCCTTCCATCTTATTCTCAGTCTCTCAGCAAGCATGTGCTAGAATTGATAAGGCAGGATGGTGCTTTTGATTCACACACATGTTCATTTTTCTACAGGCAAAATTACACAGCCAGATTGGCCAGGTCAAGATAAGATACAAGACTGGCCACAGCCAAGTAACTGAAACTATCATTGCCTCCCAGCAGGCAGACCCTATTATCGAGTCTTTACACCTTTATCTTTTATACCATGAGTTTTCTCTCAGGGCTACCTTTGTCTTTTCTTGCAATCTGACTTTGACAGGGTCTCTCCTGCCTGTAATGCTTTTAAAAATACATTTGAAAAAAGAATTTTGGACAGCATTGATTGCTCTATCATCCCACCCATGAGTCAAAAAGTCCTTTGAAAGTCATCACTCATTTTCATAGTGAGATTATGCAGTAAGTGTAAACCAATGAACAACTAAATACTCAGGGGAAAGACCATTACTTGGTGTACTGATCAGAAATCTCAGCTTCTGGCAGATCAAGACTCCTTTTTCTAATTCTTCTACAAAATAATATCTACACATTATTACCTCACTGTGTTAGTCCATTTGTGTGTCTATCAAAAAAAAATACTTGAGGCCAGATAATTTATAAAGAAATTTATTTGGCTCCTGAGGCTGTCCAAGAAGCATGGGATCAGCATCTGCATCCTGGTGAGAGTCTCAAGCTTCTTCCACTCATAGTGGAAGGCAAATGGGAGCAGGGATGTGCAGAGATCACATGGCAAGAGAGGAAGCAAGTAAAAAAAAAAAGAGTGGGGAGGTGTCAGGCTCTTTCTAACCACCAGCTCTTGCAAGAACTAATGAAGTGAGAATTCATCCATTACTATGAGGGATCTACCCCCATGACCCAGACACCTCCCAACAGGCACCTCTAACACCAGGCATCAAATTTCAGCATGAGGTTAGGAGGGTAAAATATCCAAACAATAGCCCTCTCACCTTTTCATTCTCATGAAAATGTTTTCTTCTCATGAAAATCTATTCTAGGACTAGATGCTGCATTTATCTATTCTTTTTAGTCTAAATACAGCATTTATTTATCTAGTCTATTATTAGACTAGATTTATTATTAATCATTTATTATCTAGTCTAAATATAGCAATTATTTCCCATTTATCACAGAAAATAGCTGGTCAAATCTCCAGCATGACTAACATGACTTATAAAATGCTTCGGATATAGTCCAACTTCAACAGAATATATCTGAGGCATGTCATTCCCTTATTCTGGGTACCATATTTCTACCAAAAAGTTCTAGAATTGATGTTTTGCCTATTTTATAATACTAAATAGATATCAAATTAGTTATTTTAAGCTTAACAAAGGTTGAGTTCACCCTAGTAAGATCTCATCACTCTACTTACAGTGTTCTAGCTGAGGTCACCAACAACTTTCATGTTGTAGAAAGGCATCTGTTCTTCCTGGAAACCCCTCTTTTTAGTGCATTCATTTTTGTAGTCTTTTTATATGTCCTGTGTCCCCTAAATGGGTTTTATGGTATTATAATATGATTATAAGATTATTATCATAACCTTCATAGGTATTTATAATCTTGAAATTATAACTCTACGCTGTATTTGCTATTTTATTTCCCACAGGGCATAGAAGGCCCTCACAAAAAATGAGAATTAAATAAAATGTTCATTGAATAATTAGAAAAAATGGAAGGAGTAAAAAGCAAATTAAGACACACACTTTCTTAAACTATCCCCTTTTAATTTTTTTTTTAATTAGACTTATTCAAATAAAAGCATCAATGTTATCTGAAATTAATATCAATGATGGCAGTATTTGAATTGCCACCAATCATTTTGAGGTCAACTACTACTACTATTTTTTATCTTCAGGTGAGGTTGCATTTTTATAAATATAATACACAGTGTTTATCTGTATATATATTAGATATGTATTTATTTCTACAAGAATTTAAGAATGCATACCCTTAGCAAAGGAAAATGCACACATACAAGCTACATTATGATGTAGGTTTATGCGTCTGTTTGGTTGTGTGATCGTCACATGACATTTCAAGCAGGACTATGAATCAAAGATGGGAGTCATTAATACAGAAGCCCCGTCATTCTTTACACCTAGAATACTTTGAAGTCTTTCAGCAAGAACATATTGACCTCTTTTGAGAAAAGGATTGCGTGCAGCAATCAGACATGACTATCTAATGTTGAAGATCAAAGGATATTGACTGAAACCTGCAGTTGCCATAGCTACTGAGCCCTGTGAATTTACTATAGTTCTCTTATTACAAGCACAAGATTTACAGTTAAGACTTGCTTTATTGATGAGAGGGGTTATCTGCTCACTAAATCTGAGAGTTTACTGGAATGATTTCCAGCCCACGTTGTTTTGCTAAATTGAATCTCATTCAGTGAAATTAAAATACAATGTTCTCAAGGCACACATTCGTAATCTACTCTAACTCTATCAATCTTCTTAGGATGTACAAAATATCCTAAGAGCAACTCTAGTCTTCGAGGATAAAACATTTATGGCCTATTTTCATACAGGGCAAGTTCTCAGTTGACTATAATGCCGACATGGGCATTCAGTGGCAGGGTTAACAAACTAGGGCCAAGCCAGCAGGTCTCAAATTGCCCCCCCATAAAATAGCTTAATGCCGCTTCCTCAGTGACACCATGTGGATTTCTGAAACAGATTTTGAATCCAGAAATCTCAATCATCAAAGCATGACTGGTTATCTAAAGCTACTTTCTAAAACCTTCCTTCAAATAAGGATTTTAAAACGTAATCCTACCTTTGACTGCCTTCTCTAAAATTGACCTTGTTCTCAATTTCTTATTGTGAAGCAGGTTTACCATTCACTGGTTACCCACTTATCAGAGTCCAGTGAGACAGAACAGGCTCACATACAGTGAATTATATAAAGCGGATTTATTCCTACAGATGGATAGCAAGAGACAAAAGGAGCCTCAGAGCCACTGTGAACCCATCTTCCAAGGCTTAAGAAGGCTGCCCAGGGCAGATGGAGTTTTGACTGTGCAGGACCATGTTACACCACAGCTAAGGAACATAAAAGGCTGCTCATCCTGGGTTATATATTATACCTCACAGGTCATATGGTTCACTGGGCATAGCTGTGAAGGACATTCTGCATCCAGGGGAGGGAGAGAAAAAAGCTCAAGCTGTCTAGTCAGCTCCTCCCAATTCAAGGTGTGAGCATTCCCTAGGAGGGATGAGAACAGGCTCAAGCTGTTTCAGACAGTTCTTCCTGGTCCCAGGATGTTGCATGCCCAGCACCATTTACAGTCATTCTTAAGAACTACAAGCAAGGAAGACAGAAAAGAACTGGCTTAGTCCAAGATCTCCAGAGAAACTGTCTGACATTTATATCTGTTATTCTAAAAGCCATTTCATTGATTCATTTCATTCCTGAATAGATATTTTTCTGTTGAGCCACTATTACCAATGAGGTATTTTCATAACCAAATAGAATGGTTGGCAGGGAGGGAAAATTAAGAAAAAATCAGCAGTAAGTGTCCAGCTACTCTGCATTCAGATCTAAAAGGATGTTGTGCAAGTAACTGGATTCTTTCTCCTCAGTGGTTAGTTGCTGTTATGTTCTTGGATGTTCTTTTCTATTGCCTCTGATGGACACAGGGAAAATAATTTCCAAAACTTGTCTTTTTGTTTATTATACTGGGAATCAACAATATGCACTGGGAGAAACACAATGAACACAGACGGAAGTTCAAAGGTCTGATCTTAGCAATTGAACTGCCTAGGTTTAAATTCTTGGTCACATTGCTGAGCCTCAGTTTCCTCGCCTATAAAACAGGGGAAAAAATTACAGTTTCTACCTCATGGTGCTTTTGTAAAATGATAATAAATAAAATATATATACAAAATGGTTGGCTGAGTGCATGACACATAGACATTCCATAAATTTTAAGCTATTAGTTTCAGGACACTCTATCTTGCTAAGAAAATTTTTGTGAAAAAACAGGGGTAAAAGAAGAGGAAGAAAAATTCCTTTAAGGACAAATATCATTTTAAAAAAATAGAAAGACATTGCTTTCAGATTTGTTATACAATCTCCTGCTCCCCTGTGGCTAGGCATTGAACTTTAAGTTTTATTCTTAGTAAATATTAATCTTATGGAAAATGCCACATCCTTCAGATCTTCATAGAAATACTTCATAGCAATTAGATAGTGACTACTTTTCCAAATTCAGACTATTTTAGAACAAAATGAAATATTGTATTACAGCTTTTCTTTTGATAACTAATTACAACTAAAGTTTACTATAGTTCCCTTACTTGGAAAAAAAGGGGGTGTCTTCTCTATTTTTTAAGCTTTTTTTTTAAGTGCCATATGCAGCCTTAAAAAAATAGTAAATTACTTTGTAACTTCAAGGATAGAGGCCATGGCCATAGCTTTTGTAGGAATCATGACCTAAATCTATGTGTCCTTAACTAGTTACACATGTGCTATAAAGTATTAAGTATAATGGTAAGAAAGATATTTTGTTTAATATACAAAATCATTACACCTTTATTTCCTTGCCTCCAAGCATTCTATTTATCAGTAAAGAAGATAATGATATGTGGCCAGGAGATAAAAAGCAAAGTATGTTTAATATTCATTTGGGTCATAACTCAGTATCTCTTTAAATACTACAGGATAAAATCATCAAGTAGAAATCAGCTGGTAAAGTAATACATGGAAAAATTCAGTTTCTTCAGGCTTAGCAGTTATACCCAATTGCTCACTCATCCCTAAGACAAGGAAAATGGTGACTATAATAAATAATAATGCATTATTTCAAAATTGCTAAAAGAATACATCTTAAATGTTCCTACCACAAAAAGTATTACGTTAGTCAGGTAATGGATTCTTTTACTTGCCTGACTTAATCATTCTACATTATAAACATTTATCAACACATCACATTGTACCCAATAAATATGTGCAATTATTATTTATCAATTAAAAATAAAATTATAACAAAAGAGAATTATTTTCTTCCGTCAGCTGTTCTATAGCATATCTTCAGGCAATGCATTCTAGAACTTCAAGAGCAAATCCATCGTGTCCTTTCCCAAGACTTTTTTTGAAGTTTTTATCTGCACCACTTAGCTCTACTTCAAACCCAAAGAAAAATCAAACGAGAGTCTTTTATTCCAAGTGTGCATATATGAATCAAGAAAATACATGAAAATATGAAGCTGCCGTCATGGTAAGTAGAAGTGGGAGCAAGTTTCCTGCTCTACTAAGAAATGGTATTTCTCAGCTGCTCTTATTCTGAGACAGCTTTGTTGTAATTTGGCAAGATTTAGGAATGTGGGAGGTTTTTTCCAGTTGGTCCATGAATGATTTTTATTTGGGATAGAACAGTAATTGCTGGGCAGAATATTAAAGCCCAGAAGATAATTAAGTAATGCAAAGGAACAAAGTGAACTTTGGGAGTTGTACTACTACAGCCCAGTCTCTTGTCCTGCAGAGACCTCAGATGTTATCAATGGTTTCATTATATAATACTACTGTGCACAAAAAATACACTATAATTTCTCTGGGAATTTCATCTAAAAGAAAAATAGAAAATTCAAAAAAAAGAAAACTATGATGTAACTTGCAAATATTCCAAATAAGCTGTCTAAATCATGAATGGTGTGAGGATGTTTTTATGTTTGTTCCTATTAGATTAAAATGGAATGTGTTTGGGACCCAGAGGTTTCGTACGCAGACAGAGACTTAGCCGATATTTCCTAAGTAACTATTTCAAATATTATGACTTCCCTAAAATTTTTTTCTTTTTTAATTCTAATTTTATAGGTTTTATTATAGTCATATTTAAATTCTATAGTCAAGTTTAAATTATTTTTCTTTCCTAAAAAATAATTTGAAATTGTGGCATAGAAACTCCAAGAACCAAAACATAACAGTGGAGCTCTAAAGCAAATAGGTTTGAAAGTGATGACTTTTACCAGCAATCTTATCTGTAATCCCTAATTTAAAAATATTTCTAGAAGCATTTTCCCAGATTATTTAGATAATCAAACTTTACAAAAATAAGAAAATGAAATGAGAACATTCCCATTAATGATTCAAATGGATCCAAAATAGTATTGAAAACAGTTCATTAATATTTTCTGCTTCTCTGTTCATCTGTTCTATTAAAATTGAGTTCAAGGTAAAAAAATAGACTATTGCTATCCAATATCAAGAGAGACAGAGATGTTATATTCTTTTCTTTTATTTTTTATGCCACCATAAAGCTGTATACTCAAAGAAATCCTAAGAAACAGACTTTCAAATAGAGTTGAGCCTGCCCTACTAGGTGATCAGAGGTCAGTTACTACTTCCTTCCACAGAGACAAGTACCTTGCCTGTCACAGGCCAAGATGAGGAGAGGTATCTTGGATAAGTAAAAAATCAACAAAACTTTTACCAATCACCTGAACCTGTTTGAAAGGTTGGAACCCCGAGAAGTCACAAACGCAGAAGTGCTTCCTTCACTGCTGTTGATTCTCCTGAACAGGTCTCTGGTGGCTTAGGATGTGCAGTGCTGGACTAGAAAGCGAAGAAAGATTTCTAGCAGTCATAATGGTACTTAGATCGCAAAGCCCCACCACAGAGTGATACCTAAAGTACACATAGAGCAAAGCTTAACCTCAAAACTTTTGACACAGAGGTGCACTGAACTTTGTAAAGTTGCAACCCAGCCTCAGACCTACCTCAACCCTGAACTGAATCAAAAGAGATCAGCCTCTTGCTTTCTGAAAGAGGGAAAAGTAGGCCTTCTCTAGGGAAAAGAAGATGTACTCTCCTCTTTATGGATCTTTTAAACACAATATCTGCCATGCAATTAAAGAAAAAAAAGGACATATACAAGATAATAGGAGAATGTGACTCACAATTAAGGCAAAAAATAGTCAATAAAAATAAAATTACAGATGATCCAGATAAAGAATTAACAAAAGGACTTTAAATAAATCATAAAATTTTAGAGAATTTAGAGGAAAAGATGGGGAACTTCTGCAGAAAAATGAAGACTCTAAAATGTATCAAATGAAATTTCTAGAAATGAAAAATATACTAACTAAATTAAACATTTTCAGACAGCCTTAACCGTAGCCTAAATTCAGTAAATGAAACCATCAGAAAACTCTTAGGTCAATAGAAATAAGGTAAGCTGAATCACTGTTTTAAAATGAATGAAAAGAGAACTTTAGAGACGTGTGGGACAGTAACAAATGGTCTGTAAGTTTTGCATGCAATTCAGGTCCCAAACAGTGATGAAAGAGAACCAGGAAGAGGAAATTATTTGAAAAGATAATGGCTGAGTTTTTATTTCCAAAACAAATGAAATACATTAACCCACAGATACAAGAAGTTCAGAGAACCCCATGCAGGATAAATACCAAGAAAACCATACTAAGACATGTAATAGTCACATTCCTGAAATAAATAAATAAATAAACAAACAAACAAATAAAATAGACAGACAAAAGAACTTAACAGAAATAAGATCCAAAAAAGTTACATTAACTTCAGAGGAAAAATAATCAAAATTAAAGCTGACCTTTCATTAGAAACAACAGAAGCCAAAAGAAAATGAATTGATGTGTTAGGGTTCAGAAACAAGAACAAAAATGTCAAGCTAAAATTCTATATTTGGTAAAAATGTTCTTCAAAATTCCAAGTAAAATAAGGACATTTTTAGATGAACAAAATCTGAGGCAATCTGTCCATATCATGCCAACATCATACGAAATACTAAAAAAAAGTTAGGATAGGGAGGCACCTGTGGCTCAAAGTAGTGGGGTGCTGGCCCCATATACTAGAGGTGGTGGGTTCAAACCTGGCCCTAGCCAAAAACTAAAAAAAAAAAAAAAAAAAAAAGAAAAGAAAAGAAAAATTAGGATAAAGGGAATTATTCCAAATGGAAGCCTAGATCTATGGTAATAAATATATAATACCATTTTTACATTGAAGATAATCATTTTACTGGATAAAGCAATCAATATAAAATTACATTATAGTTTATCAGATATCTTGGAGTACATGGCAAAAATAAAACTAAGTGTAGAAGGGAATAAGTAAAATTATATAGTTTCTACACTGTTCATAAAGTGAAACAGAGTAATTCAAGATCATTGAAATAAATTAATAAATTATAATATCTAAATTAAAAATTATAATCTCTAAATAAAAATCAAAAAATGTAGTAAAATTAATTAAAAACAGAAATTCATGCCCAAGATCGTGAAACAAATAAAAGATCATAGGGTTTTACTTCCTGTCTTTGTTTATAAGAAATCTTTCTTTGCTTTTTCATAGTTACATTATATAAATAATTGGCATTTGGAAAGGAGATTATGAAGTATTTAGATTGCAACAGTTAAGAGTTTTTGATAAATATCCTTTATTTATAGAATAAAGGAGCAAAATATCCTTAGAAATTGATTCCTATGTGTGTTATATAGGAATTATATATTATTATTAAATATATATAATATATAAATAATACATGATTAATATATATTAAATATATATTATATTATTATTATATATAAATATATTATATTTACTTAAGTAAAGACAGAGATATATTTTCTTGAATGCATCTAAGTACCCAGAAGCTTCCTTGCAGAAGAAAAGATGAAATTTTCAATTCCAAGAAGGCTCTTTTTCAGCTATGAATCATAATGAATTTTTCAATTGTTCAATTTATTTTATTTTATTTTGATTCCTTTTTCTTTCTTCAGTCTTTGTAAAGAGTGGTTTGGTAGCCATGAGAAGTCAACTCTCAGATGCCTTCTCTAGGGGGCATCATTAGCAGATGGCTGCAGCTACTGCCACGACAGACTCCAGGCCTGTCGCCATATCTGTGCTGAAGCCATGCTTCTCTTAGGCTGCACCCGGCCAGTGACTGAGCACGGCAGAAGCACTAATGTAAGCCCATTTCTGCCAGCCATTTCTGCCAGTTGCTGGATTCCCCCAACAGGTGACTTGAGCCTAAGGACTCCCCATCACACCTGACTATATTTTTCTTGAAAATGTGCTCAGTTTGAGTTTATTCCTACACAATACTCCTTCCTTCCTTCACTTCTTTTCTGGGGTCAGACCAGCACGGTGTTCTGTAGGCCTTCCCCTCCCTTCCCCTGTTCCTTGTCTCTATCCTCCCTTCAGAGATCTTTCCCTTCCTGCCCCCGTAAATCTCTTACATGTCTAATTGCATCTTTATGCTCTATTTCATGAAGTTTGGGGTGTTGTCAGGTTAGTTCTATCAATTGTCTCTCTCTGTTGCTAAAATAATGTGAATATGTCTGTAACTAGCTCTAATCACAGCCTGTGAATTTGCTCACATGTTTTCATCCTCCACGTAGTCCTTTGTTTGAAATAGAAAATGGACTATTTCTCCAAATTTGAAATACTCTCCATAATTACAAATATCACCAAATGATACTTTTGCCCAAAATTCCACTACCAGCAACTCTCTAAAGCCCTCAAAATAGCACACAGGAGATAATTAACCTTATTCTCATTTGCTAACAATCCCAACTATATTCTCTGGAAGAAATCCCAAACCTGGCTGGCTCATACTTTCCCATGAATCATTAGCATGCCACAAAGATCTTTCAAATTAAAAATTGCTTCTTTTAACCCAGTATAACAAGAAAATAAGGTCTCTAGTCTTACCAGTGCTCTATAATTAGAGGGTATCTACTTTCAGCTGGGTCCTGGTACATTTTCCAAAACAAATCCTCCTTATCTATGAATCTGAAGTCAAAGGAATGAAAAAGTTTGCTTAATGTTACACAAAAAGGTGGAACCAAAAGCAGAATGAAAAACTGTTCATGGTTATTTTCTTTTATACTGCACAGCTTCTCCAGGCATGAATTTGATTTACCTAAATCACTCAAAAGCAAAATAGTGACTGCTCTGGTCTACATTGTAAGGTGGTTGTGTGTGCAACTCTTAAGACAAATTTTGTAAGAGTGAATTGGAATTTCCATCAATTATTTACTCACTCATTGCCCATTGAATTAAACAATATGTTTGGACTTGGCAGACGCACCTCTCCCAGATCTGTCAGTCATGATTCCCAAAGTTCTTTGAAAAATGTCAAGTGCACTAATGGCTTTCTTGCACTCTATCAGCTAAGCATAAAAGTCTCATGGGAGGAAGCATCCATGACCTATTCAATAATGTTCCAGATTGTACCATTCATGTCTGTGGAATCCACAAGTTGGACACAATCCTCGCTGAACCACAGCCCAGGCACATGCCTTGACTTTTACTAAACTTGAATAATGATGTTGCACTTTTAAGAATGTGAGGAGGTTTTCAAAATTCTGGTCTTGTACCAGGGTTTTCCCACTTCTCATAAAAGAAATTTTTTCTACCTCTCTATATATTACAAAAGGGTACAAGCAGCATGAGGAAAGACAAATAAGAGTCCTCTTGTCCATATTTTATTTCTGTCAGAAAGTCTAACCTCCTTATTTGGAAAGTTGGACATGCTTACAAAATGCTACTAGAATTCTGGAGCTCTGTGTCTTCTGAGCTAAACTTTTGATCTAAAAGAGATGTCTAGAAAAATGAAAGAATCTATAAAGATGCTAGTCACTTTGATTAATTTAAATCTCTAGACATAATTTTAAAAACAGGTAATGTATTTGTAATAACACCCTCTTCAAAGAGATTTGAAAATGAGTATGAAGCACAGAGTTCCATAATCTTCTCCCCAACACACAGAAAAAGCAACAATTTTTTTTTCTTACAGGATACAAAGTTCACTGGAGGTACCTGAAAATATTCAGCAGTATGTATGGATTGGTGGTTGTAGGTTGTGGGTTGAGATAATTAAATGCTTTCCTGAAAAATAAAAAATAAAAAAATTCTGGTTTAGTTGAGATAAGGGTGGTATTGTGAGATTAATCACAGGAGGAGGCTTTTCCTTTTTATAAAAGGGAAAATTTAGGAAGACTTTAGGAGGAAAAGATAACAGCTTATAAGCAGACTTTACAAAAAGAAAAAGAACAGTTACAAAAAAATTTACTCAGATTTAACAAATTTTACTTAATTAACTTTCTTCTGCTTTAAACCATTACCTAATATGTTTTAATTCTCTTTCAATGCAAAGAGTGATAGCTAGCATTTATAGTGATTGCACTGTGAGTTATGCTCTATACTAAGCTCTATGCATTTATCAACATACTTAATCATCACAACTCTCCTACAAGCATGTTTTTATTATTGTCCCAGTATGTGTTAGTTATCTATTGCTGTACAACAAAATTGGAGACTTAAAACAAACAATATTAATTATCTCCCATTTTATGGTAATTAGAAAAATCAGGCACAACTTAGCTAAGTACCTTTGGCTCATGTTCTCAAATGTTAGCGAAAATCTGCTTCCACCCTTGTTCAAGTGACTATTACCAGGTTTCAGATCTATACTGGTTATTATCTATAGATACCAGTTCTTTGCCAAGTCTGTCTCTCAGTAGGGTCATTTCCAACAATAGCTTGTCCCTCACAGGACAAGGAATTTGAGAAAGAAAACTAAGACAAATCCCCAAGAAGAAAGTTATAATTTTTTTATCACCTAACCTGAGGAGTGCTATCCTAAGACATTCAGCCATACTCTATTCATTAGAAGGAAATCACTCAAGCACAGCCCACACTCAAGTGTGTGAGTACCAGGAGGTAGGGGTGGATCACTGGGAGTGGAGATAATAATTAACTCGTCCAAGGTCATCTGGCTGTTTCTCGGTGAAACAATTCATTTCCAGGCTTTTGGAGTCCAGAGATCAAGCTCTTAATCAATATGCAATAGAAAAAGTATACAAATTTAAGAAATTAATCTTCATTTTTGCTGAACTCTTTTGATGATAATTTTCTTTTCTAAAGGGAAAATCTTAAGATGAAATAATGGCACTAATTTATACATACAAATACATATATACATATAAATATATCCAACTATTTTAAATTGCACACCAACTTTATGGACAGCCTGTGTGTATGCGTGTAGAAAAAACTTCAAAATATTACTGGCGACCTATAGAAGACTGAAATTGAACCCATACCTTTCAACATTAACTAAGATAGATTCTCACTGAAATAAAGATTTAAACTTAAGACATGAAACTATAAAAATACTAGAAGAAAGTGCAGGGAAAACACTTGAAAGAATTGGCCTGGGTCAATATTTTATGAGGAGGACCCCCCAGGCAATTGGGGAAGTATCAAAAATACTTTACTGGGACCTGATGAAACTAAAAAGCTTCTTGCACAGCCAAGAATATAGTAAGTATAGCAAGCAGACAGCCCTAAGAACGGGAGAAAATATTTGCAGGTTATGCCTCCGACAAAGGTTTAATAACCAGAATCCACAGAGAACTCAAATGTATTAGCAAGAAAAGAACAAGTGATTCCATCTCAGGGTGGGCAAGGGACTTGAAAAGAAACTTCTCTAAAGAAGACAGGCACACGGCCTTCAGACACATGAAAAAATGCTCACTATCCATCATCAGAGAAATATAAATCAAAACTACCTTGAGATACCATCTAACTCCGGTAAGATTAGCCCACATAACAAAATCCCCAAACTAGAGATGCTGGAGTGGATGTGGAGAAAAGGGAACACCTCTACATTGCTAGTGGGAATGCAAACTAATATGTTCCTTTTGGAAAGACGTTTGGAGAATACTCAGAAATCTAAAAATAGACCTGCCATTTGATCTTATAATTCCTTTACTTGGTATTCCTTTGGTATCCAGAAGACCAAAAATCACAGTATAACAAAGATATCTGTACCAGAATGTTTATTGCAGCCCAATTCATAATTGCTAAGTTATGGAAGAAGCCCAAGTACCTATTGATCCACGAATGGATTAATAAATTGTGGTACATGTATACCATGGAATACTATGCAGCCTTAAAGAAAGATAGTGACTTTACCTCTTTCATATTTACATGGATGGAGCTAGAACACATTCTTCTAAGCAAAGTATCTCAAGAATGGAAGAAAAAATATCCAATGTACTCAGCCCTACTATGAAGGTAATTTATAGCTTTCACATAAAGGCTATAACCCAATTATAGCACAAGAATATGGGGACAGGGGTAAGGATGGGTGGAGAGAGGATAAATGATGGGATCACACTTATGGTGCACCTTAGAAGGGTACAGTTGAAACTTACTAAATGCAAAATACAAATGTTTTCATACAATAACCAAGAAAATCCCATGAAGGTTATGTCGAAAAGTTGGATGAAAAATTTCAGATTGTATATGAAGCCAGCACATTGTACCCCATAATTGCACTAATGTACACAGCTATGATTTAATTAAAAATTACAGTTATACAAATGCTTTTGGTTACATTTATTGATTTTGTTATTCTTGCATCAAGGTTATAAGCGTGCCCATCAGCCACATAGTGTCCATTGTACCCATTAGGTACTTTTCCGCTAATACCCTCTTCCTTTCTCTCCCCTGCTTGCTTTCCACTGACCTTTACTTCTCTTCATGCACATGTGCGCTATTTTGTTAGGTTGAATTTACTAACAAGTAAATGTGATGTTTGATTTGCCCATTCTTTGACTACTCCACTTAGGATAATGACCTCCAGAGTTCCATTCAAATTGTTTCAAAAGGTCTTAATTGATCCTTATTAATGGCGGGGTAATATTCCATAGTATACATATACCACATTTTGTTAATCCACTCATTAATTGATGGCATTTGGGTTGATTCCACATGTTTGTAATTGTGAATTGTGCTACATGAAACATCCAAGAATAAGCGTCTTTGATAAAATGACTTCTATTCCATTGGGTAAATATCCAGTAGTGGAAGTGTGGAATCAAATGTAGGTCTATCTTTAGTTCTTTGAGGAATCTGCACACCGTTTTCCATAGATGTACCAATTTAAAGTCCTGCCAACACTGTGTAAGCATTGTTTCTCTTTCTGCATACACACCAGCATCTATTGTTTTGCACTTTTTAATAAAAGCCATTCTACCTGGGGCAAAATGATATCTCACAGTGGTTTTAATTTGTATTTCCCTGATAACTAGTGATGTTGAAATTTTTGTTTTCATATGTATATTGTCCATTTGTCTACTTCCTTTTTAAAAGCTTCTGTTCATGTCCTTTGCCCACTTTTTAATGGGGTTGTTTGCTTTTTCCTTGCTGACTTTCTTGAGTTCTTTGCAAATACTGGTTATTAGCCTTTATTTAATGTAAATCTTGTGAGTATATGCTCCCATTCTGTAGGTTGCCTATGTACTTTACTGATTATTTACTTAGCTATATAGAAGCTTTTTAATTTTGTCAAGTCCCACTTCTTTTTAATTTTACTGTGTTTGCCAATTGACTTTTCTTCATAAATTCTTAGCCTAGGCCAATATTTAGAAAAGTTTTTGCAACATTTTCTTCAAGAATCTTATGGTTTCATGCCTTACATTTAAGTCTTTTATCCATATTGAATTAATTTTTGTGAGTGGTAAGAGATATAGATCCTTTTTTATTCTTCTGCATGTGGCTATCAAATTCTTCCAGCACCATTTATTGAATAGGGCTTCTTTCAACCCATGTATATTGTTTTCTGCTTTGCCAGAGATCAGTTGACTATATGTGGATGGTTTTATATCTGGATTCTCTGTTATTTTCCATTGGTCTATGTCTCTATTTTTGTGCAAATACCGTGCTGCCATAGTCCTGTAGCATAGTTTGAAGTCTGGTAACACACTGCCTCCAGATTTGGTCTTTTTTGCTTAAGATTGCTTTAACTACTCTGGCTCTTTTCTAGTTCTATAAAAAAGCATAGAATTACTTTTCTCTAGATCTGCAAAAAATATTGTTGGCATTTTTATGGGGATTGCATTGAATACACAAATCACTTTGGATAGTATGAACATTTTACAATGTTGATTATCCCAATCCATAAGCATGATACATTTTTCTATTTGTTTGTGTCATCTGAAATCTACCCTGCAGGAGATATTCAGAAGTACATTATATATGGACCAGCACAATAGACACCCACCAGAGTAAAAGCACACAAAAGTTAAAGCTCAGAGCTCATATAAAACAATAGCACAACAGGTAAAGCAAAGTGATAAGGTACTACCCAAAAGGATGAACAGAACAGTACCCTGCATATCAAATCTATCAATCAACATGAATGGTCTGAATGCCTCACTCAAGACACACAGGCTAGCTAAACAGATGAAAAAATTAAAACTCCTGTATCTTCTGTCTCTAGGAAACACATCTTACCCACAAGGACACATACAGACTCAAGGTGAAGGTATGGAAAAAATATTCCATGTAGGGTGGCACCTGTTGCTCAGTGGGTAGGGTGCCAGCCCCATATACCAAGGTGGCAGGTTCAAACCTGGCCCCAGCCAAACTGCAACAAAAAAATAACTGGGCATTGTGGCAAGCACCTGTAGTCCCAGTTGCTCAGGAGGCTGACGCAAGAGAATTGCCTGAGCCCAGGCATTGGAGGTTGCTGTGAGCTGTGACGCCACGGCCCCTTACCCAAGGGTGACAGTGAGATTCTGTCTCTAAAAAAAAAAAATTCCATGTAAACAGAAATTAAAAGAAATCAGATGTAGCCATTCTTATATCAGATAAAATAGGCCTTAAATCAGTAAAGAAAGGCAAAGATGGTCATTATATAATGGTAAAAAGAGCAATTCAACAAGAAAACATGGCAATCATAAATATGTATGCAACTAACAAAGGAGTTCCCAAATGATAAAGCAAACCCACTATATCTAAGCAGAGAGACAAACATCATGGCACTCTACCCAGTGGGACAGCTTGAGATGCTGTCTTAAAAAAAATAATAATAAAATATAGAAATCAATAAATGTGATTCAGCACACAGAGGCAAAAACAAAGAGTATATGATTATGTCAATAGATGTAGAAAAAGCACTGGACAAAATTTAGCACCCTCTCATGATAAAAAAATACCCTGCAACTAAGTAGGCATACAAGGAACACGTCTCAAAATTATAAAAGCCATATACGACAAACCTATAGCCAACATCATAATTAATGGGGAGAAATGAAAAGCAATTCTACTAAGAACTGGAACCCAACAAGGGTGTCCACTGTCAATTCTAGTCAACATACAAGGCCTGACAATTAAGTTTGCAAACTCATCCTAGGCAAAGTACTACATACCTCATTGCTGAATATCATTATGGTCACCTTCAAAGCACTCCCCATGGGAAGCTATGCACTGACATCAGCACCTAGTCGATGCTCCAAAGAAATTTTATAACACTTTTTCTGAAACAACCATCAGAGCTGCCACCATATAGCACACAAAAACACACAACAATGAACACCATTCAGCAAGATGCCACCACACTGCAACACAAATACAGCTGTGAACACTTATATACCAAGGTTATGAAACCTTACTAAGTTGTTTGTACAGTGCTGCCATGGTAATCACATAGTGGCAAGTTTGTGTAGCTTTGCTGTTGGATGTCATGCAACAACAGCTTGATGGTTGTTTCAGAAAAAGAGCTACAAAATTGCTTTGAAGGATGGACTAGGTACTGACGTTAGTGCACAGCTTCTCAAGGGGAGTGTTTTAAAAGTGACCATAGTGATATTTATCAATGAGGTAGGTAGCATTTTGTCCAGGATGAGTTTGCAAACTTAATTGTCAGATCTTGTAGTACTAGAAGTCCTCACCAGAGCAATCAGGCAAGAGAAAAAAATGAAGTGTATGCAAATAGGAAACAAGGAGGTCAAACTTGCTTTTTACTGATGATATACTCTTATATCTAGGAAATCTCAAAGAATCTACAAGAGACTCCTGGAATTGATAAATAAATTCAGCAAAGTAACAGGATACAAAAATCAATATACACAAATCAGTAGCATTCCTCTATACCAGTAACAGTCAAGCTGAGAGTCAAATCAAAGACCCAATCCCATTTACAACAGCTACAAATAAAATAAAACACATAGCACTATGCTTATCCAAGGAGGTGAAAGGCCTCTAACAAAGAGAACTATAAAACACTGAGGAAAGAAATCACTAATTTAGATTTAGCAAATGCATTACTTGCAAGCATAGAGTGCTAGATTCTCAGTTAATTTTTGTGTATTTTTCAGTATCTAACAATTTTTTCAGGTTTGTCATTCCTTCAGGTTTGTATATGACTCAATAAAAAAAAAATAACTGAAACACACTTTAGTATGTTTTATGCACTGTGGTTCTCTGAAGTGTTTATTTTGTTTGGAGCTAATGTTAAGGAAAAAAAATCATAGTTTGGCAGAATTTACTTTATTAGAAAATGACTACAAATACCTGACCATAACTATGTAATTGCACTACAATCAAAAAGCCAAAGTTTCTTCTTTTATCTCAGAAAGAAAGCAGATACAAGACTCTTAATGCCATAGAAAGATAGTCAGCTATTCCCTAAGTGTATTTGCTGATAGCCTGGTATTTCTTACTTAGGATGAAATTATTGCAAAAGTTGAATGACAAGTAACTCCATAGTGCAAATAAAGAAAGTACTAGTGGTTATGGTAAGTACATGTTTTATCACAATGCAGGAATTAGAACAATGTAGAAGTAACAAGAGAAAGGAGAGAGGCTTTCTGACAACTGTGTTACCAGTTCAATCAGCCCCTCTGTGCAAAGCATGTGGCCTGTGTTCCAATCAGTCATCACAGGGTTATGTCACCTCCCTCCTAACTAAATGTTGTGCCTACATTAGAGTTTTCATTTTTATGGATTGGTCCTGGGAAGAAAACTTTGGCATAACCTATCCTTAAGATACTTATGTCCATTTCTTTTATACCTAACACATGGCTAGCTCTTAATAAATGTTTAAGGACTGCCTTGCATTTTTATGAACACATTGATAGTGTGAGCTTTGGGTTTTCATTTTTACATTGATTGGGACCAGCTGGTAACGTAAGTGGCAAAATTCTGTGAGACAGGTTGCTTGTTCACAGCACACTTCATTCAGCAAAAGAAGAAAAGGGTATAAATTTTTCAAGACAGTTATTCCTTATGTGATTTCCAGATTCCCAGCATCTAAACTTTAAGGATTATTTTTTAAATCACAATTTTGCTTTTCCCTGATCCATGAGGCTATCTGAAAATCTAACTTGTGCTGGAAAACAGTCTCATCCTAGAAGTTAGATAAAAATAGTTCACACTTGTAGATCTCAAGATCTGTACAGTAGCCTTAATGAGCCATTAAAAAGATGGAGGAAAATGCATTTATTTTTAGAGACTGATATTAATATTAGTAAATATTTGATATGATGGTAACTCCCATCACAATCCATATTTCTGGATTTCAAATAAATTGCTGTATCTGATTAACTATGCATTATTACTTGGAAAAATGTATCTCTTGATAAACTTTCGAGTAACCATTTGTCATTGTTCCATGTGAAAATGAAAAATGACATTTTCTATGGATTGCATAGCAAATCATTGCCATGTCTAAATGAACATGGAAAATTGAATAGTTCCACTGGCTAAAAATATTTTTAATATAAATAGACATATCTTCATATAATAACTTTAAATTAAAAGAAAAAATTCATATGGTGTTTGTGCAATTATATAGGACCTGGTATCACCAAGGTTTGGGGCCAAAGTTGTCTCCGCTCAATACCACTAATTCTATTTTTGTGTTGTTTGTTTGGGACTCTTCTGAAGGAGAGAACAAACTGAGACCACTAAGGTTTAAACTCCCAGGAAAGAAATAGGGCTCTGAGGGCAGTGCTGTATCACAGAGAAAGTAGAGGTCAGTACTGTTCACCCTTCCCTTGGCCATGTCTCTGCTTGTGAGTTTGCTGTCCATGGAGTGTGATGGTCTTGCTCGTTGATTCTCTCTCAGCAACACATGCTCCTAGAGTTAGCTCATTTCCAAACATCCGGTCTTACCAAGCTCACCATGAAGGAGAATAACAATCATTGAGTGCTGAGCACTTGGCATGCCGGGGTGGGGAACCTGTGACTTTGGAGACACATGTCTTCTAAATCCTTGAACATGGCCTATTGATTGAATTCAAATCTTAAGATAATTTATATAATCTTCACCACTGCAATCCCAGAAGGTAGGTGTCACTGTTATTCGCACTTTCTTTTTTTTTTTTTAATAATTTTATTGAATCATAATTATGTACATTGGTGCAATCACAGGGCACGATTCATATACATTCAGAAATATTTTGATCATACTGTTACAGATATCCTTCATAGCATTTCCTTGATCACTATATAAA
>CAUYON010067027.1:0-66593 GCA_963573935.1 Arctocebus calabarensis | reverse complement strand
TTTCTATCTTTTCTTATGGCTGAATAGTATTATATAATAGTATATATAATACTAGCATTATAATTCTATTATTATAAGTGGAGAAAGATGTGAGTCCAGTTTCATCTTTTACATGTGGATATCCAGTTCTCCCAGCACCACTTATTGAATAAGATTTCTTTCCGCTAGTGAATGTTCTTGTTTGTTTTATCAAAGAACAGGTGCATATAAGATTTTATTTTAATCTCCTGGTTTTCTCTTCAGTTCCAGATGTCTATGTCTTTATTTTTGTGCCAATACCATGCTGTTTTGATCACTGTGGCCTTGTAGTACAGCTGAAAGTCTGGTAGGCTGATGCCCCTGGCTTTGTTTTTATTATTAAGAATTGTCTTAGCTATACAGGTTTTTTTCTGGTTCTATACAAAATGAAGAACTATTTTCTCCAAGTCTTGAAAGTATGAGGCTGGTTACTTTAATAGGGATGGCATTGAATCTGTAGATTGCTTTGGGAAGTATAGACATTTTAACAATGTTGATTCTTCCCAACCATGAGCTTGGTGTGTTCTTCCATTTGTTAATATCTTCTGCTATTTCTTTTCTAAGGGTTTCTTTTGTTAGGTATATTCCTTCGTATTTCATTTTCTTTGAGGGTACTGTGAAGGGAATTGTGTGTTTTATTAGTTTCTCATCTTGGCTGTTATTGGCATATACAAAACCTGCTGATTTGTGAACATTGATTTTATATCCTGAGACATTCCTGTATTATTGGATCACTTCCAAGTTGAGTCTTTGTAGTTCTCTAAACATAAGATCATATCGTTGGCAAAGAGGGAGAGTTTAACTTTCTCTGCCCCCTTTTGGATGCCCTTTATTACTTTCTCTTGCCTGATTATATTGGCTAGAAAGCAGTATCAGTTTGGCAGTCCTGGTAGTGCTGGAAAAATGTTCCCCTCTCTCCACCTCCACGCCAGCCTCTGCAGCTTTGGAACTTTGTGATACGGACTAATGTCCCTGGGGTTAGGTGGTATCTCAAGGTGGTTTTGGTTTACAGTTCTCTGATGATTAGGGATGATGAGCATTTTTTCATGTGTTTATTGGCCATTCATCCATCTTCTTCAGAGAAAATATTTCTTCTACACTAATAATTTTAGGAAGGCAGGTGCTGGGTATGTTTGACTCATCATTGTAAACCTCGGGTGTTGCACAGTGAATACTTGTTACTGAATGGTTGATATTTTTTTCTTCTTGACCTATTCCAATTCTTAAAATTGAGAAACTTGATAGCTCTTTATGTAGAAATTAATTCCAAAATAGGATACTTTCTTGCTAGTTATAATAAAATTTTTTGTCAACTAGAGAAATATCATGCTTGAGGGAATTTATGCTGTGGTCATCATTCATTGTATGATTTTCATTGACTTCATTTAAATTTTTCCTTAATATACAGTAGGCAATTTGGCCTTTGTAATTTTATATAACTAGAAATAAGATACAACTACTAAGAGCAACTTTTTAGTTGTAATAAAACTCTGAAGTAGAACCAATTTAACTTCTGTCTAGCTATTACCCCCAGGGGTTTCTAATCTGAAGATTGTGAATTTGCCTGGAAAAAGCATACATCTTTATTTTTACTTCTAACTGAAATTTATTGTTTCCATCATTGATTAATGTAGGCCCCTGCCCACAAAAGTGATAATCAATTCTGAAGACTTTGCCATCAGCAGTAAGCACAAATATCCTATGGCTTATTTATAGTTGTTCAGATATGTTTGAAATGTCTTTTAAAATGATTTATCATAATTTTTTAAAATTATGATAGTTACTAGATTGATTAGAAGCTCTTATTATTTAATGAATTAATAAGGAAATGTATATATTTCTAAAGCAGTTTTTTTTGTTTTTACAAATTTGACAATTATCTTTCAGTATAATTGGGATCCCTTAAATTCTCTACTATTTTAATTTAGCATAATTACTATGGGAAATGGTCCATAAGTTCACCAGACTGCCAAAAAAGGGCACAGGATAAAAAAAGTTAAGGAAGAAAAATAACCTGCCATGAACTATCTGGTCACCCAAGATGCATTTAACGTGAGACTATTTTATAATTTTAAATCGTTGGTTCATTTTAATGAGTATTTTCAATGATAAAAGAGAGAGATGATATAATTTGAAATGTTGCAAATAGTGTCCTCTCTGTGCCCAGGATTTACAGGGAAAGTGGAAATCTAAACCAATGATGTGTGGACAACTTCATCTTGCAATACTTGTAATAAAAGAGCCTTTTGGGTGGCGCCTGTGGCTCAGTGGGTAGGGCGCCAGCCCCATATACCAAAGATAGCGGGTTCAAACCCACCCCCGGCCAAACTAAAACAACAAAAAAATAGCCGGGCATTGTGGCGGGCACCTGTAGTCCCAACTACTCAGGAGGCTGAGGCAAGAGAATTGCCTAAGCCCAGGAGTTGGGGGTTGCTGTGAGCTGTGACGTTACAGCACTCTGCTGAAGGCAATAAGGAGAGACTGTCTCTACAAAAAACAACAACAAAAAAAAACCTTCATATAAAAGCAAAATTTTAGGCACTACCATTAGTGAATTATGGGTTGTGTTGAGTTTGCAGACTGTTCCATAATGGGGAAGTTCTCATTTTTATGTAAAGTCATTTATCTAAGAGTCCGCATCCTATTCATTGAGTAGCCTCACATCTCTCCCCTGCCACTGCTTTTCTTTAATAACAACATCAGCAGCATCCTCCTTTTTCAGGTTAAGGGAGCAGGGGTTGAAACAAAACTTATCCTATATTGGGAGTGAGATAACAGAAAGTATGGATGTTTTCACCAATGTTTAGCTTATAGGATATGTTGAGTTTATGGCAGTTCGTTGTATTACTCGGGATAGCAGAAGTGACAGCCTATAGCTGCATCATTGGGAATAAGCAGACACTCCATAGAATTGCAGCTGCAAGGCTAAGGAGGTGGTGGTAGGCGGAGGCTTTTAGGAGTGTTGAAAGTCAGAATGTCTTATACGGCTGCAAACAAACAGGAATTTTTACTTGCTCTAGTGTCATTGGCCAAAGTTCTTCATCCTCAAGGAAAATTAATTGCAAGTTCATTTTTCCTTAGTGCATTTGAGAGACTACATAAATATCCCATACATCTTAATTAAAAAGCTATTTAAAAAGTTATCTTTTTAAAACCCACTTTGCTAAGTCAGTTGAGCTTTCATGATGAGGATAGAGCTAACTGGAGCTCTATAGAATCATTTTCTTAGCCAGCAACCGCTGTGCTGTTCTTTTCTAAATAGTAATAATGCTTCTACATTTCACTTGGTTTTTTATTGTTGAGCAGGGCTCCCCGTGCCTTTATTGAGTTCGTTCGAGAGCAGGCTGATATAGATATATATTTGTGGAATGCACAATAAAACAGAAGTAATTTAAATTTTAATATGCCTTCCTTGCACCATTAATTAAAGTGATTTATGTTTGGTTACTTCTTTGAAACAGAGTGTGATGCTAGGTTTTAATGCTTTTGTGGTGATGTTTTCCAACAGAACATCTTTTATGAAACAGGGTATCAAACTCTTCCTGGTCTCGGTTTATTTGCTCTGACAGCAGCACCTTTACTTAACTACCTGCCACATTTATTCTCAGACTGTTCTTTCTAGTCTTCATTTGGCACCTTAAGTTATATTCATTGTTTCAAATCAGGCCAGTTACTTATTTGTTTAAAGTAGAATTCTTTGATCATTGGTGAGTTGGTCAAGGAAGATAAAAAGCAGAAAGAGGTAACCTGGATCATATTTTGGTCTGGATGTTGAAAGCATCTAATTGTGTGGGTTTCAGAAAAGAAGGACTTCCAGGTCCTGACACAAGAGAACTTTGCATTTATGCATTTCATGAGAAAGGCACTGTACTTTTCTCTGATATGATTGAAAAGAACACGGAGAATGAAAGAAGGACCTACACATATTTTTTAAAAGATCTTTTCCTAGCACTAAGAATGATTTCTTTATTTTCTGTGGGCTCTTAGGCACTAAGATGACATTGCTGATAAACTGAGCATTTCTTCTTGTCACTGGAAGATTCAGTTCTGAACTACTCCGTGGTCTATAGTCATTGTACAGTATCTTTTTTTTTTCATCCAAGGCAATGTAATGTTGACAGTTCTTTTCACTCTTTTCTGAATATCGGAACATATGATTGCATCAAGCTGGCTGCAGGCTCCAGTGCTGACATTTTTTAGCGCAAAGAATGCCCACATCACTTGAACATTTGAAAAGTGTTAATGAGCAGATCAAAAGGACTGTTGCCTGAAGCAGCTAACTTTTTTTTTTTTTCAAAAGAGAAATCGGCTTTCCTCCAAACTGAAATTTTCATTCTAGCAGCTAAGTAGATGAGATGTAAGCCTCCCTGATGATGATAATAACAAATGAAAAAAAAATTGGAGAAGAATCAAACTCTGCATATGGTTCATAAAGTGGTGAAAGTGTTTTCCAGAATCTTCAATACAGAGCTGAAGGATGCTAAGTGGAAAAAATCCTGGCAACTAGGCAATATTATGCCTTTTAAAATCTGCAAATTCTCATAAAATATGGTGCCTATGAATACATCCTTCTCTGAAATCTGTTCTTGCACTATTTAATATAAAAATGGGATCCTCATGACTGTTACCTTTAGTGTATTTGTATTAACAGTAATTTTTCTTTTCTCCTGAACTAGTTTTGCAGAAATATAGAGATGTCAGTTGAACACACATTTTGTCATTTTGGGCCTTTAGCCAAATGGCTTTAGATTATTTTCACCTTCCTTTGTTACTCACGAGGTTGTATGGTAGAGTGAAGAGTGGGAGGTTTGAAAACGTCACAAGAAAACCATTTCCTTCCCTGTCCCCAAATTTCTAGGTGAGTGATGTTAGGCGTATTGACTACCATGTTATATATTTCTATACAATGGTGATAACCCCTATCTTACTTTATAAGCCTTTATATATTGCACAAATAAGCTTTGACTATAACTCTTTTTATTTATGTAATTATCTATCATCTATGTATTTATCCAATCATGTATCCATTCTAGTGAGTAATATCTACCCAATGATATGCAGCACATTTTGGACTTAGAGTTTGGAGGCTGTTGGGCCTGGGTCTTGGATTTGAATCCTAATTCTGTTTTCTTTTTGTGTGTACTTGGGCAAGTTACTAAATTTAGTGCTTTCCTCCTTAAACCTAAAATAAAGATAAGCACAGTAACTGCACAGAGTTATTATGAAATTAAGAGAAATATGGAATGTGTGGCATATGACAATATCAATAAAGAATGGTTATTGTAAATTGTGATGACAATACACAGATAAGGCTGAATTCTGACTCAGTTTCTGAAGGTGCTATTATTTGTTGTAATGATAGATATCTATTTTAAATTTACTAGATCAATATTTGATTTATGTAGAGTTTTGAGGGCTTTGTTTTAATTGTTAACAATATAGAAAATGTAATTGCTTGGCCTTCAAAATCACTCTAAATTTATATATAAGCCATGCATTTAACAATACATAAAAATAATGGCATGTGATTGGAAAACCAGCCCTAATGTTCTTTACTAGAATAAGGTAAGTACAATTGCATATAGACATATGGGACCATACTTAATCATGAAACGGTGCAGAAGCAAAAGGTTTGGTGGAAATATTGTCATTTTTTTAAGTGTTTTATTAGAATATTCATGTTAGAAAGGACCCATAATTAATCCAATTTTCTTCCCAGATAAAGAAACTTAGTATGATTTTATATCTTCCCTTCTGCCGTTGACATTCATTAATTCTCTGACTTTATTGGTTGAGAGAAAAATTTGGTGTTTCATTTTTCTTGGAACTGGCAATGTTTTAGTTTCATAAACATCTACCTCTACCATTTTATCATTTGTGTATATTTTTCTCCAATACTTAACTTATTTGGAGATGGAATATGATTCTTTCCAAACATTCTCAGTTCTTTCAGCTTCACTCTTAACCATAGTTTTAATATCTATTTGTGGAGCACTTTATTAGACATCAATGGCATTTCAAAAGAAAAGGAAATAACTCTTGCCCTTAAGGAATTTGTGCTTTCAGTGATAACTTAAAAATTCAAAAATAAATATATAAACACAAGTTAATAAAGCATGAATGGTTCAACTGTGCAGATACATATATATTTTTTAAAGTTTTAAGGCTTCTAGATGAAGTGATAGAAATTTGGTAGACTGGTCCCTGGAAGGTTAGATGGGACCTAATGTGGAAATGGTCATTGTATTTGGGGGAAGCGTAGGCATCGTAAGTCTGGCAGAAGTAGGGGTGCATGTTGGTGTATGTTTGTACATGGATGTTAGGGCTTAACTAAGAAGGGACTGACACCATGGTGGAGCACTCAAACGATGAGAATAGAAGAGTAGGTTCATGTTCAGAGATGTGCAGGAACTCTGGTCTTTTGGCTTGTAGTGTCTACTAGATAAAGAGGAAGAATGCAAAGACGCCTCTCAGGAAACCATGGGAGTCAGATAGCAGTGGTCATATGAGGATTTTAAATTGACACTCATTTTTCTATATCAGTGCTAAACTAGATGCTATACAGGATAATGAATATGACATAAAAAGGAAGAGTTATGGAGGAGGATGTTCAGTAATTCTCAGGAGAATATAATATAGAACAGGGTTGGGGATACTATTTATGTCCTTAGAAATTTATATACCACTGCAAGATGTACAGGTAATAAGAGTAAATTTGGAATACTTACAATAAAATGAAATGAATTCAGATATATTGTGCTCAGACTTAGCGAAATGGAAGGATATACCTTGATCTTTCTCTGGTGAGAGAGCTCCAGTGAGCACTTTACAGGAATTTGTGAAATTAAAGGTGGAAGCATGATTTGTAAGGTTTTCCCCCCCCAAATTGACAATTGATTGATTTGACTTGTGGGTATTGGAATCATTTATCCCTTTTGACCAGTGATATGATAGATTAAGGTTCTGTTAGAAGAGTATTGACTTGGCTATAAATAGGTTAGAATGGGGTCTAGCTTAGAGATGGAGAAATAAACTAGATGTCTATTTTATATGCAAGTAGAACATGTAACCATTGATATAAAAAAGGCTATGGTAATTATAGACTGTCAGTCAATTTTGTCAATATATTATTAAACAAAATTCTTAGAATGGAGTGTGAGAAATGAGAGGGTGCCTCTGTTTTGTCTGAGCACCATTCATTTAGCTATAATGGCTCAGCCATACTTAAAACGCTGTTATCAGTTTTGGAAACAACACTTTGAGATATTGACCAAATGAATAACTGCTAAAGAAACTGACCAAGATGATCAAATAACTCAGAACCACATCATGAGAAATGGTCGTTGATATATTTAGCTTCCAGATGGATAGACTTGTTGCCAAAAATTTAGCACTTGTCCTTAAAGCCACATCAGAAGAATGAAGAAAAAGTTGGCAGACTCCCTTCTTAGAGTATGAATATCCTGCTTCTGAGCAGAAATTGAGCTTTTGAAGGGGAAGTTTTTAGCTTGATTACTGCTGGTCAACTATAGTTGGTGGTTCTGATTCATCCCATCTTTGGCTAAGACAATCTTGTGACCTCTGTCAGAACAATTCTCTTGAGCCATCTCCTACCTATGATACAAAGAATGTAGGACATTCCTCCAACCACTGGCCTGGGGGCAGGGATGAAGATTTTAATTCCCCAAAAAGTAGGGGAGGTTTTAGAGAGACAGGAACCATTTTTACCCTTTGTCAGGCCATTCTCCCTATTATATATTCAATAGATATATAGTAATTATTCTAGTATTAAAAAATAGGAACTGCTCTTTTCTGGAAGAAATTTTTTTTTGTTTTGTGTGTGTGTGTCTGTCTGTCTGTGTCTGTTTTCAGACCTAGGATTAGGACTAAAGAGTGAAAACTATAGAAAGGGAAGTTTTGGTTTCACATAGGGGGAAAAATTTCAGATGATGTAGGTTCCTGGCCAATGGAATGAACTGATTGTGAGGTAGTAAATTTCTTTTTATTGCAGTAATTCAAACATGGCTGGATGACAACTTGGTGGGAGTTTTTCAGAATATTGAAGTTTTGGGCTCAATGCCTGTAGCACAGTGGTTATGGCACCGGCCACATACAATCAGGCTGGTGGGTTTAAACCTAGCCTGGGCCTGCTAACAGCAGTGACAACTGCAACAAAAAAATAGCTGGGTGTTGTGGCGGGTACCTGTAGTTCCAGCTACTCAGAGGCTGAGGCAAGAGAATCTCTTAAGCTCCAGTTGGAGGTTGTTGTGAGCTGTGACTACATAGCACTCTACTAAGGGTGACATGATGAGACACTGTCTCAAAAAAAAAAAAAAAGAATATTGAAGTTTTGGGTGTGCATGCATTGGCATGGTTGAAAAGTGTATTAGATATCAAGGAGAATCTCAAGTTTATGATTTTAGGTAAAGGGGAATGCAATGAAAAGAATTCCTTCCTTTCTTGTCCTTCCTCCCACAGTAGTCTACCTCCTTCCTCCTTCCCTTCCACCCTTCCTTCCTTTCATCCTTTCTTGCTTCCTCCCTATCTACCTTCCTCCCTTCCTCCCTTCTTTTCTCTCCCTTTCCCACTTCCCTCCTTTTCTTCTCTTTCTCATTTCCCTTTCTTCTTTCTTTCTTACGTCCATGAAAGTCTAATTGGTGCCAGACACTACTAAATCCTGGGAGTGCGGTGAGGAGCAAAGCAGACACAAAACCTGCTCTCAAAGAGCTTGCAGTTTGGGGGAGCTAGATAGAATTATAACCCTGATAAATGTGGGGAGAGAACAGGAGACATCTGTTCGTATCAAGAGATCTCATCTGCTTTGGGAATATTGGGAGAATCCCTCAGGAGGAGAGGGATGAGAGAGAGAAGGAGCATTTCAGTGAATCTACTGGTCATGGAAATGATTTCGTAACATCATTTAGAAGTGAGGAGATTATAGATTATGCCATAATTTTGAGACTATAACTGAAAAGAGTGATTAACCTGAAAGAAACAGGGAAGACAGGAAGGAGATGTGGCTTTTAAATGGAGATTTTTGGGTTGGTTCTGACCTTGTTGAGTATAAAGTGCTAACGGATGTCATTTCCATTGATTGATAATGACACGAGATGCTTCTATCTTTTTCTTAATAAAGGAAATGTGCCTGTGATTTGATAACTTTATTTTGTTTTACTAAAGTATCGTTTTAAATCTTAAACCTTCACTTTTTTATCTCTGTGATAACTGTCAAAAATCACAAATTTTTGTCCTTAAAATTACTATAGAGAACTGGCACTTTATATTCATTAACAAAATAAAATGACATTGAGTAACAAGGTTAAATTTAAATAGCAACATTTCCTTTGGCTTTCAAAAGAGATTCCACCAAATTAAATTACTATCCAGTTCTATCTGTATAGTTGTAGTTACTGTTTGTATAGTTTGTCCTGAGGTTTAAATCTTAACTAAAACTTGAATGATGAAAATATATACACAGAAAGTTATGGGGTATTTCTCTAAGTATTGTCAGTAACATCAAAATTTAAAAACCCTTTCATTATGGAAACTTTTAAGCATTTGCAAAGAGAAAGACTAATATAACTGATCTCTCACATCCTCATCACTCAGCTGTGATGATTCTGAACTTATTTTCAATTTTATTTCCTCTATACTCCTATCTGCCTTCTCATCACAAATTATTTTAATAAAAATATCAGAATCTTATCATTTCACTTGGAAATATTTATGTATAATTTTTAAAGGTAAGTATTCTTTAATCAACGTGTGTGATCATAGTAGTTTACTACACATGAAAAAATAATTCACTGATAAGGTAAAGGTGACATCTTGTTTTCAAAGTCACGATTGTATTAAATCTTTGAAATTTTAATAACAATGTTTGACCTTAGACGCAAGAAAGCAGCTACATTTTGAACAGTTTTTCCTCCCAGTGTAAAAACTTGAAAACATACCTGGATTATCAGGAGCCGCTGAGACTTAGCAAATGATTTTCTGGCACGAGGGGTGAACATCCAGATTCCCCAGCACCAGCAAAGGCAATTTCAAATTAGGCTTTAGCTCCATTTCTGTCCCATGAAGAATTAACCATATAGGATTTCATGAGTAATGGTTCACTAGAAAGGAATCTTGGTTCAAATGTTGATTTGTGTGCCTGTAGTCCCGGCTACTAGGAAGGCGAGGCAGGAGGATGGTTTGTGCCCAGGAGTTTGAGGTTGCCCTGAGCTGTGATTGTGCCAGATCGCGCCACTGCACTCCAGCCCGAGAGACAGACATGTCTCTGAAAAAAAAAATAAAATAAAATAACTTGCAAGTTTCTTTGTTACCAATAGCTTCAAAAAAGTATTTGTGTCCTTATGGTTCTGGGAGTGGACTGGCTTCCCTGCTTAGCTAGGTCCGTCTCACCTGCCTCTCGGGTGATTGCGATTAGGGATCAGTGGGGCTGGAGTCACCTGAAGGCTCAGTGGTGCCTGGATGTTCAGATGGACTTTTTCCTCATGTATCTGCCGCCTCAGCTGGGTGCTCGGCTATGAAATAGCTGGGCCTATCAGTGTCTTTCTCTCACCATTGAACCTTAGATTATCTTGGGCTGCCCCCAGGCTTGACAGTTTCAGGGTAGAGAGTGTCCCAAGGCTCTGGGGAGACTAAATAGCTTCTTTGGGTCTAGCCTTGGAAGTCACGTGCTGCTGCCTCTGCCTTATTCTCTTGGTGAAGTGAAGTTGTAGGCAAGCCCAGATTAAAAAATGAGCACAAATATTGGGAGGCAAAGTTCAACATCTTTAAGGCTATCACAGTGTTTTATCAATCTACTTATTTTTATGCATCCTTATTATCTCCTTCCTAGGGAAGTTTTTATATTTGAATTTTTTTTTCTGGACAGGTTATCAAGGATCCACCTCCACCACCTCCTCCTGCACCAAAAGAGGTAAATGGGCCTAATAAGGCAATACAGGTGTTGGGTTTTTCTCTACAGACAAGTATTATCTCCAGCTTTGATCAGTCCATTTATTGTAGGATAACAATGCACCTGTGAATTCACTGTTTAATGTGTGAAAATCAATTTTTTTTTGTCTTCTTATGATTTATTTCATGTGCAAGAGGATGGGACCTTCTTATATTGGTAGATATAGACTGGCCATTGGAACTAATAGTACCTAAAGATTTAATTTAACATTTTATAGTACTATATCAATACTTCTGATGTCACTTATTTTATTTTTAAAAACGTTGGAAGATCCAAACTGGAAGTTCAAAAAATGTTATTATTTTCTTCAAAATGGTTATTGCTTGTACTGTGTTTGTTAGCCAAATTCAGTGAGGAATGAAATGAGGAATGTGCTAGTGTTGCATATTTTCAAAACTTCTCAACTACTTATCATTTCAGTCCAAATTTCACAGTTCACGCATACATTGATGCTTTCAATGATTGCTAAAATTCTGCCCGAATTTATTGTTTTGGCTTTCTAAGTATAAAATGATGAAAAGATTTGGAATCATCAAATAGTACTCAGAGTTAAAGAGACTTTTGGTCACCTAGCAATGATGTAAGAGAGATTCCTTAAACTTGAGGAATGCAAGGAGTTCTCACATCCTGTAGAACTCAACGCGCCATTTCTGCTTGTAAGCATAAATACATCCACATGTCCTGTATGCGATTTTTCCATCACAATCATGTCATTCAGAAAAATATGTAAATGTGAGCCAGTTCTGACTAACAGTATTTTAAGAAATTAATTAAATCCATTTAAAAATATATTTCCACAGGAGGAAGAAGAACCTCTGCCTACAAAGAAATGGCCGACTGTGGACGCTTCCTACTACGGTGGTCGAGGGGTTGGAGGAATTAAAAGAATGGAGGTTGGTGTCTTGAAAAAAATAGAAGGTATTAATCTGCCAGGATAGACTATGTATTTCTAGGACTATTAAGCTGTGGACCCTGTACTTTTTACAACTCAATATTACAATATTATCCATTTTTACTTAACACTGGGTTTTCTGGATACATTTTTTTCCTATGGAATCATCCAAGCCATTTCAAAACTGTTCAAGAATTAGTTTCACTAGTCAAAGGATTGCATTGATAAGGCCTTCAAATTCTAAAGGATAAAACAAAAGTAGGGCTTTTCTCATTATTTTTGGAAGACATTACTGCATAGAACATCTGCTTTGAAAAAAACGGTCACTTAAAGTTGCAACAGTGCCCTTCTTTGAGAACATCTAATAGTCATGCACTATTCAAGGAGAAAATGTCAATAGCGTGGATATGATCTTATCACAAATGTGAAGGGGACACATTCATTTCTTCATAACTGCTCTTAGATACCACTTATGAACCATCATTAACATGATATGTCCTTTATAGAATGCATTGGGCATTCAGACGGGCTCAAAATATGTATTCAAATTGAACCTTAATGAAGTTTTCTTATCACCATTGACTATTTTTCAAAGTGATGGATTAGTTAATAATAAGCAATCACTGCCAACACAGAGTCCTTAGGCCGGCATCCCATTCCAAGAAGCAATTCAAAGAATTTTTTGTTAACACATTGGCTTTGTTATTAAACACACATCCTTAATAGTTACCCTTCCATCGTACTTCTTGATAAGATGTTTAGCCATCATTGCACCTATCATATCTGTTTGTCCCATTATTACTAGCCCAAATCATAAACAACTCTACAGTTGTTGTGGTCTTGTCTTTTTTTCACATTTCAATAAAATTCAAGTTCCCAAGAAGAATTTCCCCCTTTTCAGGATAAATTTCTATATTCTTCAAAAGAAGCCTGGACATACTTAACATGGTTGTCATTACCAAAGTTTTATTCAAGTCATCTGATAGTGATGCCCACTTTCTCTGCCACATTAAACCTTAAAACAAGGCACACGTTTTTCCTAAAAGATGACACTTTATTGCTGAAATATCCTGAGAGGCAGATACCTTATTGCTAATAAGTCGAGGTAAAGGTAGGTGCTAGAAGCTATTAGGTTGGTCTTTGCAGAAGATATTGCATACTTTTACATGCAGGTAATTGCGAATCTTGAACAGTACAAGGGAACGTGGCTTAGCTAGTTCTTGTTGTTTGACAGAAAAGGAAGGTTATTTTTTTTCTCTTGCCTTTCTTTTGTCATTCCAGGCTTGGAAGGTTAAGGAAAGATTGAATTGGATGTTCTTCTCTGTGTAAAAAAATACAATTGCAAATAAAATTTTTACATGTGAATATTCAGATATGATCTGTCACAACTTACCTTTAGTTTCTTTAGCCTCATTCCAAACCATGTGTGTAAAACTATGTATGTAAGTGGAAAAAATGTTTGATAGGATATAACGAAAACTACGGGTAGGTTTCTCTGGATGGAGAATTTTCAAAAATCTGTGCCATATATTTCCCTATTTTTTCTTATTTATTCGACAATAGAAGGTACTACTTTATATCCAGAAGAACACACTCATTCCATTTTGAAATCCACACGTGTAAAATGTCCCATGATAATGAGACATATTTTAGCATGTAGGCTTTATTGAACAAATAATATTCTTCCTGAAAACTAGGAATAATGGCCAATTTCTGTTAGTCCAATATTCTAGTGTTCCAAAGAGTGAGATTTCTTGTTAAAGAAAAGAATATGCATGAACTCATGAATGAGCCTTGAGTTAAAAGGAACATTATTGATTAATATGCAGGAGAGCCAAGAGCACATACACATCTCTAAGTAACTTGTAATTCAAGTTTCAAAAGTTATTGACTCTTAAAATGTGAAATTTAAATTGCCCACCTATCCTTTTCAGTTGTAGAAAATTTATGAGACGAACTGAGCCAAATTTTAATAAATCTGGGCCCATTTTAGCTTTGGATAATTTTGGCTACCTTGTAGCTAAACAGGATGGAAATGAGAATGAGAATTAGGAAAAAGTGGCAAAGCAAATGTGAGCATTACACAGGACAAATACAATACGGGTTGTGTTTGCCTTTTCCAAAATGACTGGGAAAACAAGTGCTTTAGATTTTGAATTTTTTCAGGTTTTTAAATATTTGCATATACACAATGAGACATCACAGAGATGGAAATGTTCAAATTTAGACACAGAAGTTATATATGTTTCATACACACTTTATGCACCTACCCTGCAGGTAATTCATACAACATTGTTAACAATTTTGTGCATGAAACAAAGTTTTTGACTGCAACTTATAAGTTCAGGTGGGGAATTTTTCACCTGTGGCTTCATTTTGGCACTCAAAAGTTTTCAGATTCTGGAGCATTTCATATTTAAAATTTTTAGATTAGAGATGTTCAACCTGCATATAAAAATGTATGAATAAAAATTGAACTGAGAATTAGCCATCATTAACCTTCCTGAAACATGAACTTACTTAAACTTGGAGAGTGAAATAGAAAACATAATCTGTTTTAAAAGCCTAGCTACTCAAACCTGAAAAGTACTTCTCTTTACAAAGTACTTTAAACTATGGAAAGTAAAAGGGATTATAGAAATTATGACCTCATCTGAATCACAGAACAAATCTTCCTAACTAGGTTATTTTAAGCCAATATAGGAATTTTGCCTAGAATTTTTTTCTTACCCCTCTAAATTAAATATTTAAACATTATGGTAATGGGAATTTGCAGAAAACTGCCACTGAGCTGATGTTAATAACAGCTGTTAGCACAACTGATCCACAGTACCTAATGACTCAAATGTGTGTTTCTGCCAATTCAGCGTGAAACTGTTTTCGTTTCTTTTCTCGATTCTGAAATTGCTTCTCTATGATATAACCTTCTAGTCATCCAAATATGCTCTGAAAATTATGGAGTTTTATTGTTTATAATGAAAGCCAAGTGGAATTGGAAGAATTTAGCTATCAAGCTTGCACTTATTTTTGTTATAATAAAAAGGCTAGATGTATTATTTTTGCTGAAGCTCTTTTTAGAAATTGATTCTTGTTATTCTTCTGTTCTTTTAGGCCATCTTCATATGAGCAAGCTAAAACAGTGAAATGTACATAAATATATACACACACACATACATATGTATGCAAATATATATGCGTGTATAAATTTAATTGCTTTTAAGAGTTTTAGGAATACTCTCTATTTTCTAGCTTTAGACTTTGAGATTAAGTAAGAAGTTTTTGTGGTGATAGTGATAATTATAATGATAATGAAATAAGGCCTTCATGAACTAACAAAATGAATTTATTTAATAGATTCCCTTTAGATCTCAACAACTACTTTCAAAAGTATAGTCTTTTGTTAATTTTATTTTAGTTTAACTAGCTTCATATACTTTATCTGATAATAGTAAAGAAAGAATACGATTACCATTACTTCTATGACATCAGCAGTGAAGAGGAGTCTAGAGATATGCATATTTTGAAATCTGTCATTTCTGAGAGGATCTAAATTTTATCCACTTATATTTCTAACCTGAATTACTTCTTTAAGTTATGACATTTTTAAGGTTACTTCACTGTGTTTCTCCTTTTTTTCTTTCTTACAGTTGAGACTGTGTGAAGAATATATGTCCTAGTTTTAGGGTTTTGGATTCAATTTAGTTATATCTGAAGATTTTATACATGTTAGTTTATCTAGGTGAAGACATTATGATTTGAAAGAGAAGGTCACTTCTCTGGAAAAAAGCCAACTATCTAGCTCTAAAGGTTTAATAGTGTTTAAAACAATTTTAACAACCTCATAAAGAACATTCTAGTACTATTGATCACACTGAAAGATACAGGTACATTTTAATGACTCAACAGGGTCCACTTGAAATTGAAAGCCCATTCTAAAATTGTAGTTTAAAAAAAAGGGAAAATCATCTATGTAAGCCTTATCAAAAAGATTTGAATAGTTCTGCGAACGGTAGTCACCTCTACCCTTACCCACTAATTTAGGTCATTAAAATGCTTTAAAAAATTTTTTTCTTTTTTTCTTTGTAGAAATCATTTAACTGTGGTGTGTGCCCTGGACAGGTCTCCGTATTTCTTTTTAGAGCTTCACTAGTCTGATCTTTGTCGTCTCTGGCAATGTCCTTGGTTTTTGAAGGACTTTCTCTACTCCTGGTAGGACAAAACCCTTCTCCAGGGGCCAACACCTTCTTCAAAAACCCACTTTCACTCAAATTTAGGCCTTAATTCTTCTTCATTGAGAAATAAAGAAAATAAAAATTTGGTCATGTGGTTTTCAATGATGAGAATTTTCAGAGAAGGAAACTCCCTAAAATTTGTGGGATTCTCTGTTGTCACTGAATTTTTCTTTTCCAAACGGAGTCTTTTCAGATTTGTATTTCTCACTGAAAATTCCATATGGTAAATAAGCGTACACAGATGGGCCCAGAAACTAAAGACTGAAAGCTACATTGCAAAGTAAAACTTTATAAGAGTAAAGGAAACTCACAGATAACTAGTTTGTCTTCAAACTATATTCAAGCCATACATTTGACCCGAATCAAACTTGAGGGAAAGCGTGCAAGGAGCAGTTACTTCACATTAACGATTTCAGATTACTTGTGTTCAAATTTTTGCCCTGCCATTTACTAGCTGTTTGGCTTTGGGCACATCCCTTAACCTTTTTGGTGCCTTATCTGGAAAGAAAGAAGATAGTATATATTTCTTTGTGTTTTTTATGGTTTGAATGCATACTGATACTCAGTAATCACTCAATAAATGCCAATTTTCATGGATTTCTTCCAGGGTCACCAGTTCACATGGGGGTGCATTTAGTTAGCAGAGGATCTTACCCACTTAGGGAACAGAATTACACAGTCATTCATTTAATATAAACCACCGAGTGACTCCTTGTTTGAAACCATGGTGAAATGTAATTGCTTCAAATGTAGTTGACTCCAGAGTTTTCCAAAGTCTCCCCCTGCCCCCAGGATGTTAATATTAAATACATTGAGAAGAGATGGGAACTATTAAGCCTTGGAAGATGAGGAATTGGGTTAGAAGAGCTGCCCGGCTCCTTTTTTCACTCTAAAGATGGTGATCCAAAGGACCATGCCTCCCTGAGACCTCATTCCTCTGGAACACTTCCGTCTGATTGCAGGATTGTCCCTTTGTTTTAAAGGTTCGTTGGGGTGATAAAGGATCCACTGAGGAAGGTGCAAGGCTAGAAAAAGCTAAAAACGCTGTGGTGAAGATTCCCGAAGAACCAGAGGAGCCCGTCAGGCCCAGACCGCCCAGGCCCAAGCCCGCGCACCAGCCGGCTCAGACCAAGTGGTACACGCCCATCAAGGTGCCTGTGCAAATTGTGTGTAATTGAACTTAAAGCTGAGTACTCTCTCAGCAAGAGGAACCTCCAGATTTTTGTTATTTGTTTAATGTATGAAAGCAATGGAGATGGAGAAAATAAGCATTTACCTTTTTCATCTTACCTCTTCATTTTTTTCAAAGTAAATAGAAGTTGAGCACATTCCCAGCAGCTTAAACTTGCGTTTCCCTGCAGGGTCGTCTGGACGCGCTCTGGGCCCTGCTGCGCCGCCAGTACGATCGCGTTTCCTTGATGAGACCTCAGGAGGGAGACGAGGTTTGTACGTGGGGGCGTGTTGGGGAGAGCCGAGCGCGCGTTCGGTGTAACAGGGGTGGCGATGGCAATCACACAGCCCGGTAAAGCCTGACTGCCCTCGAGGAAGGAAGGATTACTGTCTGGTCCAAATTCCGATTCCATAGGTGCCAGCACATTATTAAACTCTATTGCTGGAATGTATCTTCAAGCACCAGTTTCGTACAAGCCCCTTTGCAAGGAATTCATAAAAATTATGATTTGAACACGTACTTGAGTAAGCACACTCACTGTGCAAAGTCAAAGCCACCCCGTGGTCTGAGGGTTTACCTGGTGGGAATGACAGATTAGAAACTAGCTAAACTCTTTCTCTAGTGTTTCATAGCAATGAGGACTAGGGAGAAGCCTCAGAACCTCAGTATAAATCCATATAGAAATAGATATAGACTCCCTTCAACAGTTGATGTAATCTAATTTTTTGAATGTATAAAAGTGTCTTTATAGTTACACAAATTTATGAAAATCTGCCATAGTGATTAATATACATGTATATGTACATACACACACATATATGATGCATTCATATTATTTCCCCACCAAGGATGTCTCTCTGAGGCCTGTTTTGTTTTGCACATTTGGCTAGAATTACTCTAGTTTTGTAACTTTTTAATGTATAAGTACTATTTCCTATTGTGTTGATGTAAGAAAAATTGTTTAAGACCTTTTCCCGTGTGGCCCTGGGTGGGTTTGGTTCAGAGACAATGCTATTGTAATGGTGGGTTCATTTCATTGTGTGTCAATGTGATCATTATTCTTTCTTAACAAGGAAATGACCATCGTGCATTTCAGCTTTGGAAGACTTTAGGTTCACTTGGGTATGATATGCTATTTTTTTTAAGATGTAATCATTGACGAAATTAGCATTTGTCTTACAATCCTAACCTAAGCTACATTTAGTGTTGTATGGTTTTAGCTTGGGGTTTAAAATGCAAAATGGTCTTGATTTTAAAAGTTTACTTCTATAAAATGGGGATAACTTTTAAAAACATCTTAGTTCAATGAGTAAGAAATTTAATGTGGAAAATATTCCTGTAATTTTTCCAATACATCATCTATCCTTTGCTAGGACTCTAGGTAGAGAGAACTAATTGGTTTACAAAGTAGCATCTTTCATTGTCAGGTCCCTGTGGGGTTTTTTGTTTGTTTGTTTGTTTGCCGTTTTTGGCTGGGGCTGGGTTTGAACCCACCACCTCCGGCATGTGGGGCCAGCGCCCTACTCCTTTGAGCCACAGGCACTGCCAATAGAAGGTTTTTATATGATGAAATTGGCATCCCTGTTTAAACTCTATTGTGCCTGTAGTTCTGCTTCTGGAACAACATAGAAAAACTCTTCTTGCTCTTTAACACACCAGACTCATGTCAAGTGTTATAAAATTGTTTTCAGGCACCATCTTAGTTTTCTCTCCTTTAGTTGAGACTCTAGTTCATTCAGTTGTTTTTATCTTTTTGAGTTTGGGGAATTGAAGTAGCACCAATGATATAGTAACCAAGAGAAACAGACAGTGATCTCAGCTCTCTAACTAATGCTTTATATATTCCTTTCACTCATGATTGAAATTTAGTATTTAGTCTTTCATCATTTCAATTAATTTTGATTCTGTTCACTAATTTAAGGATTATAAATATGCATAAGTAATGCCATCAGGTAAACTGACGGGTGAGTACAAACTTTACCCTTAAGAAATGTAAACTTTGGGAAACAAGACATGCACAAAAATAAGATTTATTCTGGAATGTGATCTGGATCCTCTTGAGTGCATATAGGAATAAAGATTCGTTCTTCCTGGAAGGATTAGAGAAAATTTCTTCAAAAATATAGGCCTTGGGCAGCACCCGTGGCTCAAAGGAGTAGGCACCGGCCTCATATGCTGCAGGTGGTTGCTTCAAACCCAGCCTCGGCCAAAAACTAAAAAAAAATTACATGCCTTGTGGTTTTGGAAATGAGTAGGATTTCAACAGGTGGTGATAGCCTTTATATATTATGTAAAGCAGTATCTCCTAATCACATTTTTCAGACATTTTGCTATTATATAAATTAATTAATAATTTAATAAATTTATACAAGTAGATAAATAGAGGCTATAAGTATTCTCAAGTTAGCTTAGTTCAGGTTTAGAGTCAAATGAATTCTAGTGGCAAATTTGGACAGAACTTTCAATTCAGTTTTTAAAGATTCTGGATTTCAGAGGTATGGATAAAAGATACCTTTATTATATGAGATAAACTAAAACCTCAAATTTTCTGCTCTAAAACTCTATATCTGTGCTACTTATTTATTTCTTAAATGTAGGACTTTAAAAAAAATGTAGGACTTTAAGCTTAGTGAGGTTTATTGCTTCTCAGGCTAAAATCAAGTGTTAGTAAACATTAATGGTTGGTTCAATTAATTGATTTCTTTTTCCATCAACACTATATCATGATACTGTGGATCTGATGAAGTCTGACTCTTAATCATTCATCATCATACCTATTCTTTTTAGCTTTCCTGGTTCTAACATTTTTTCACCTGACAATTTTTATCACTCATTTCAAGCCACTGTTAAAACCTAAGTGTGGCATTCTGTGAGAATCTGTTCCTACATATTGACACAACACGCTAAATTGATGTGACCATGGTAAAGCTAGGAACCCACTTAAAGTACAACCTCAATTTAGCATATTATTCACAAGGATATTTAATAAATTTTGTCAAATTTCTTGCTGAATCCATCCATGGAAAATTATTTTCTCAAGGAAATCAGGTAACCTTAGCATAATTTGCTTATTTGAGTCTTTGTTTTATAGTTGTTGTTTTTTAGACTGAGGCTTTATGTGAAGTATGTACAGTTTTCAGTGTGGGATCTTGTTCCCATTTTCCCTTTAGACAACTTGAATAATCTTTGCCTCTCCTTTTCTACTTCCCATCTCCCCACTTCCATGTTTTACAAAGAATATTAAGAATATCTGAATTTATATGCACTCCATATCCTGCATTTGATAGAATTAATTCCAATATAAATTTCCCAAGCCATACACATACTATGTAACTATAAACTGCATTTTTACAATGACCAAATTGTAGAATTATATAGCAAGACTCATTTCAACACTTTAGTACATTTATTAGGATAACTGGAAGGCTGTCAACATTTTTTTTATATGTTTACCTTGTGTTTTAGGAAAACATCATACTGTTTCAGTTTCATGATCTCCAGAATGCTTCTCTCTCTTCCTCTCTTCCCTCTTTCCTTCCATCTTTTTTTTGTATCTGCTTCTTGTTAAACGTATTTATATCGATTGCCCTTTCACTTCTGGCTTTGCCAATTTCTTATATCAGTTTATGCATTTTTATATGCTGATTTTCAGTTGGCTTCCATTGACTGAATGGAACCTTCAATTGCCCTACTCTTAACCTCATGAGCATAATAAATATCTTTATTGACAAAGGCAACATGTGACTCTCAGATAACCATGCCAAAAAGTATCTGCAACAATCATAGGATGCTTAATCATAGTAAACAGTTTTGTGGGTTTTTTAAATTTTATTTTTGAGAGAGAGTCTCATTCTATTACCTGGATTAAAGTTAAGTGGATTAAAGTTCAGTGGTGTCATCATAGCTCATTGCAGCCTCAAACTCCTGGGCTCAAGCCATCTTCCCGCCTCAGCTTCCCAAGTAGCTGGGCCTACAGGCATGTGCCACTACACTGAGCCAATTAATTTTTTTTTTTGTAGAGACAAGGTATTGCTATGTTGTTCAACCTATTCCTAAACTTCTAGCCTCAAGCCGTTCTCCCACCTTGGCCTCCCAAAGTGCTAGTATTACAGGCACGAGCCACTGTACCTGGCCCTTTGATGGATCTTGAGTCAGGAGCTTGAAATCAGCCTGAGCAAGAGGAGATCTATTTCTACTAAAAATAGAAACACCTCTGCTGGGCATTGTGTCTGGCACCTGTAATCCCTAACTACTCAGGAGGCTGAGGCAGGAGAATCATTTAAATCCAAGAGTTTGAGGTTGCTGTGAGCTAGGATGATGCCATAGCAATCCAACCTTGGCAACAGGGAGACTTTGTCTCAAAACGCAAACAGAAACAAAAAATAAAACAAAATAAATATGTATTATTCTCCAACCAAGTAATATTTAATTATGTGTTTGAATAAAATCATATTTGCATGGTGCAGTGACATGGTCTGTACCGAGACTCTAACATCTCACAAGTTTTATTTCTATTTCATAAAAAGATTTCTTTTTTCTTAGATTGAGTTCATTTTTGCTTTAGAGTATCTTTTATTTGGGACAATTAATTTACTTATCCAGAAGATAACGACCCGAGGACAAGAAGAGTATCAGAGATTTAGAGTATACTTGGGACAGCTCATTTTGATGCATGGTAGTAAAACAGGATGATCTGCTTTGGTAATGCTTTATCTTCGCATGAGGCAATGGCCACAGCTCATTTACTTTCTACACGTTATTGTGGCTAGTCAAGACTTACTTAACCTTATGGGTTTTTACCAGTTTTGTTTATATAGACATGGTCTACCTCCTAGAATTACATGGAGTAGAGAAAATTAAAATTTAGGGGACTAACACGCGCAGCTGGTAGCATCCTCTACTTTTCTGGCTTTGCTTTAATCATAGATCAGCTGATTGATCTATCTCTCTATCAATATTTATATTTGCTTGAAGAAAGGAGAAAATGAATTGACCTCCAAGTGTGTGTATGGAGGTGTGAGCAAGTGTTAAGCTTTCAAGGAATGCCAGGGCATAATCATTGAATGAAAGAAATTAATTCTGGTGTTCTTTTAGATGACCATACTCACCTGTGATGAGGACATAAGCAAACACTAAATCCTGCTATTTGTAAACTTATCCCCTTGATAAAAACTTAATCCCCTTGATTAATCAATATCTGAGTAAACTAAATTATATATTGAACTCAGACTAATTCTTGAAAGAGTTCATATATGTGTTTGAGATGGTCATTATCCTTTTAAACTGTTTATCGCTTTTATAGCAACAAATATATTCCCCCAATAAATCATCTCATTAAATCTTAGGAAACGTGTATTTTATTGTATCTGTTTAGATTAGACACATTGATTCCCTCTACCAAGATTTGTCTATGTATTCCAAACACTTCATTGGAACTGATGTTATTGACTATTAAGGCCAATTCATTTTTTAAAAAAACTTTATCGAGCTATAAACTGGTGGATATATTGTGCAAGTGATTTTGTTATTTTCCTTTGTTGTCTGTGCTCACACATGTTTCCGTGTATCTACGTACATGTATAATATTTAGTTTTGATTAGCCTGCTTGTGAAGTATTTGTACGGGTTCAAAGAGGTGTGTGTGATTAAAAAGCAATGGTCACATCGTAGAAATTAGAGAGTTCGACCCTTTTTTTTTTTAGTTGTCAGTAACAAGTGTAGTTTCATACTGACACAAAATAAACCAGAATGGGTTCTCGCATCTGAAGCTGAATAGGACTCCCTTAGTGTAAAAGGCACAGCAAACTTCATGCCACCTGACAGACAGTAAACCAAAGGCTCCAAAAGACACAATCTCTGCCTAGTCCACGGTGTTTTCTACCTCGGAAAACAATCCTGTCATTTATTTATAAATTGTTTACTGCGGATTCTGCCTCCCGAGAGTTAGTTTAATAAACACATCAGTGCACAAGAAGGAGCCCGCGCGTTTTCTCCGCACGCCCGGTCACGGTGCATTTCCAGCCAAATGTGCCCCTTTTGTGGCTCGGAGGCCGCGCCGGGCTGCTTTGCAGACAATCCGCCGCCGAACTGAAGTCCTTGATCGAGTAATTGACGTTCGGGCGCCAGGTATGGAAGAGCGCGGGGAGCGGCGGGCTGAGCCGGCCGAGCCTCCTCCGCGCAGCCCCGCGCGGCCGGCGCTCCTCCGGGCCATGAATGTTTCAGCGCGCGGCCAGGTGTGCGCGGCAGGTTGTCGCCGACATCTGTTCCGGCGGCGGCGGCGGCGGCCTCCCCAGCCCGCAGCGAGCGCCTGGATTGTCAGCCGCGGTGGTTGAGAGCGGCAGGACCGTTTTGGTCTCGCTCTGGCCGCCTGGAGGCCTGAGACACCAAAGGTAGGAGTGGGGGTGGACACAGCTGCGCTCCCGAACTTGCCTTAGGCACAAATAAGAGATCTAATGTAGTTTGACTCCGCTGTGGTGGGGAGGCGAGGACAGAAAACCACTTCAGAGGCAACTGAACGCTGCAACATCTGCCGCCAAGTTTCCAGGGAGTGACAGGGGACAGCAGGTACAGATCCGAGTCTCCACATAAACAGCCTCCATTCAGCCCTGGGCTCTTTGAAGGGCCTCCATCAAACGTGCCTGCAGTCCGCAGCAGGAGTTTGTTTGGTTTTCAAAGCAGTGTTTTGTTTTTCGCAATAACAAGGTAATTTATAAATGATGCATTACCATGGGTTCTTCTTTTTGATTTGCAAAGAGAGAGACGCAGAAAGGCAAAGGAAGAAGAAAGCGCAGCGTTAGTTTTGGAGTTGTTCCACAAACCAATTAAACCTCCAAGGAGCTTCTTGGCTGTAATCGAGGTTATGCTAACCTCCACGAGGCAGGCCCTCGTTCCGCGGAGAGCGGAGACGCTGTGTTCTGCAGTCCTAGAATCCGAGAAGCACCGGTGAAGTACCTCTGATATTTGTTTTTAACCTTATATGGAAGGGGTCCTTAGCACATGGGGGAGAAATTAGTTTTTTTGCAATTTTTTAGTAAGACAAAATTTAGAAGATTGTACTGACTTTGTTTCCTATTCATAAAGGCTTCATACTTATAGCTGTATGTTGAAAACAAAATGGTAAGTCAAAAGAGTAAGCAAGGATTTTCTTTTGGGCGCAGTGTCCCTGCGTTACTTACATTCAGAAAGAACAAACTCAAGAATCTGTTTTCACTGAGTGTGGCGAAATCTCCTAATTGTGCCTGAGAATTGTGCAATCTCCTGATTGTGCACACTTGCAGGATATGGCATACTAGAATTGATTAAAGTACTAGCGGCGAGGAGAGTTCCGGAGTATGGGAAACTGATGAAGATTCTGTAGAGGTGTATATTATCATCATTCCTAAAGCTTAGGCTTCCCGACCAGATGAAATAGCTCCTTCCTACTCTGAGATAAAGGGAAAGCTGCTGACTCAAAGGTATCCTTCGAAGCTAAACTGGCCAGGGAGCAGTGGCCTGGGGACAGCTGCCGAGGGCGCGGTAGACTTTTCATACTGGTGGTGAAAAAGCAATCTAAGTACTGTACATAGTTCTCAATATGTCAAAGACTTTGTTAATGGTGCAGATGTAATTTTGTTTTTTGAAATGATTGATGGCTGCTTTTTAAAAAAAAATGGCCATTCTGACAGAACACAATCCCAGTCCTTCAATTTTTACCAGTAAAAGTCTACAGCAAAGCCAAACGAAAATACCAGAGATCGTAGGTGGCACAGTTCATTTTAAAAAACAGAAGCCTGTTCACCTCAAGGGCATATGATTTGGACTCTACTTTTTCTTTTTTTATTCACCTCTGGTTCTGTCAACAAAGCTCCTGAATTCTCAGGCTGCCCTTTGTAGTGGAGGTGTCCTCAGCCAGCACTGGGAATCCCATGATGCTCCCAAATCACCCAGTGTTTCTGTTTAGTGCTGTTAAACCACGAACCCACTTCATCTTCAAACTGAATAAGCATCTTGATAGCAGAGATTTTTTCCCACCATACTTCAGTTACGGGCCCCCACAGAATTGCCACATGTGTAAGGTGTAAAGCACTGGTGGGTCTTTCAGAAGAGATTGGAACCTTTGCTCAATTGATTTGATATTTCAGATCTCTTCAATGTTGGGAATTATACTGGTAATGACAGCATTCTTTTTTAAAATAAATTTTTAAAATATTATTTTTATTGATCGTATGGGTTACTCAGTGCCATTATTTCAAAAGTCATTATTTTTTTTTTTAAAAGACTACATTCTTAAACTTAGTTTTTAGGTTTCATCTAAACCTTTTGTGTCCTGTAGCTGCACTTTGTAATAGATCTTAGGGGCTGTAAGGAAACCTTTTATTTTAGCCTCCATCCTACTGCATAGAAAATCTCCAGGGTACTTTCATATATTTCTTCTTTTATATGAAAATGTTTCATTTTTAATAATTCTTTATATTAAACTGAGTGTTTACCTTTTATTTCTATGAAATCTGAGATTTATTATAGATTGTTAGGCCAATTTTGAGGTGACAACACTGGAGGAACTAAGCACAAACTTTTCTAGCCTTTATATTTCCACTAGAATCTTTCATTTTCATTGTCTCTTTCCTTTACATTTAAGGACATCTTTAAAATACCACTATATCTTGCTTAAATTAATAGAAGTAATTAAATTTGGTTCATACATATTTGAAAGATACATTTTTACTAGATGACGTTTCTCTGCAATAACCCATGTTGTAAACATGCCATTATTACTATCAGTATAATCCACTGACTGATTCAGGACTGTGCATCTTTGTATATATGAAAGTGTGTATAATATGTTTAATGTAAATATGTAGAGAGATATTCCTGTAGATATTTTTTTCAGCGTGTATGTCATCCACTTTGTTTCAGTGGGATATAACAAATTCATGAAATAGAATTCTTTATGACACCATCTCTTAGCTTGAATAAAACCATCTCTGAATTTTATATAGATAAGCTGGCAAATTGTTGACTTAGTCTGATTCCCTGAAGTCACATACAGAATATGCAAAATTTAATCACTAAAATTGCCAAAAAATTAATTTTTTCAAAGAAACTTATAAATAGAACTAGCATACTTCATAATGCTACTCCTCTGCCCCAAATCTATCTTGGTTAAAGTTGATCGGTAACCTTTTGATAATCAAGAAACAAAAATTATTAGTCAGAGTACCTTTTTCTCAAATTAATCTACTGATTTAAGAAATTCAACTTCGTTTTTCCATCCTCTGTGAATTTTGAGACACTGAGGGAATACTTTAAAAATATTAAGAGTTGGGCAGTGCCTGTGGCTCAAAGGAGTAGGGCACTGGCCCCATATGCCAGAGGACGTGGGTTCAAACCCAGCCCCAGGCAAAAACTGCCAAAAAAAAAAAAAAAAAAAAATTAACAGTTAACCTCTGTCATCCAGGGCTCAACATGTTATTTTGTTAGGTACGTATATAGCTTTGACGTGGAATATCTTGAAGATATCAATTAAATCATCCAGTTGGGAATAGAAATGTCTGCACACATATAATTTTAACATTTTTCTCTTTTTGGTTACTTTTATAAACTCATGTATTTTTCGTTATAGAGGGTTAAATTATATATTTATTTAAACTTTGTTATATTCCACTGGAACAGACGGTTGTTAGTGACATATCACACATTTAAATATACAAATACACATACTTCTAAGTCAGCAGGCAGTGAATTTAATCACATTATAATTTCTCATAATTTAGACACACCTATGGTTTTCTGTATATATTAAAAAATTTATATGTACATAGATTTTATTTTAGAGCTCAGAAAACACAGTCCAAAGGGAAAAATATAGAGAGTTTATTACTTACACAGAATATATTGTGATGTTGCTATCTGGCTAGTAGGCCCTCATTTGCAAGTTTAGGCAAGGAAAGCTTCATAACTCAGTGAAGGAAACTAAGTTGAGTAGGAAGCTTTTATTGTCCCCTCATGCTTAAAATGTACTTTTAGTAATGCATTATACAATATACAAATATATAATTTAAGGAGAAGTGGATTTTTTATATTGCTAAGTAACCTTCATTTCATTTTTTTATTTACAAATAAACTCTAGTAAGTTTTTTTTTAGAGACAGAGTCTCACTTTATCACCCTTAGTAGAGTGCTGTGGAGTCACCGCTCACAGCAACCTCCAACTCCTGGGCTTAGGCAATACTCCTCTTCCATCCTCTGTGAATTTTGAGACACTGAGGGAATACTTTAAAAATATTAAGAGTTGGGCAGTGCCTGTGGCGCAAAGGAGTAGGGCGCCGGCCCCATATGCCAGAGGTGGTGGGTTCAACACCTGGCTATTTTTTGATGCAGTTTGGCTGGGGCCGGGTTTGAACCCACCACCCTTGGTATATGGGGCTGGTGACCTACTTGCTGAATCACAGGTAGCACCCTTTTTTTTTTTAGAGACAGAGTTGCACTTTGTCGCCCTTGGTAGAGTGCTGCGGCGTTACAGCTCACAGCAACCTCCAGCTCTTGGGCTTAAACGATTCTCTTGCCTCAGTCTTCTGAGTAGCTGGGATCACAGGTGCCCACTATAATGCCCGGCTATTTTTTGTTGCAGTTTGACTGGGGCCAGGCTTATATGGGACCAGTGCCCTACTCACTGAGCCACAGGCTCTGTGCACACTAGGATTTTTATAATATGATCAATAACATGTTGTAATAATTACTTATAACCACTAAGGAGTTTCTCTTTCAAATTGTCCTATATAATCTTTATTTATATTTTCTAAATTCTACTGTGATCAAATTATAACCTCTAACATTTGAGGGGTTTGAAACATATCATTTTGAGGTATAAAATAAAAAAAATATTTTTCATGCTTTGTAAATAGCAGATAGTTAAATAAGAAAGAAAAGAATACCAGTGGATAGTCATTGACAATTTTTCTTTTTCTAACTATGGATTAGAAATTTAACACATTTTTTAATTTCAAAGGATTATACAAAATTTCCTTTCTATTATCCTGACGCTTTTTAAAAGTTAATGATATCGGGATAGAGTTTGCAAACTTGTTTCAGTTTCAAAATTTTATTCTCTGATATCTTTCTCCTAAAACAACTCTTCTTACTTAGAAAACGTGGCAAAACAGATGTTTCTAATTTCTCAAACTTCATGTTCCCTTAATGCTTATCAGGCAAGTCAGTGTAGTGAAGGTAATACAAATTGCATAGGTAATATTTATTTCATAATCTTGTTCAGTATTCAGCATATTTATATTTTGAATCAAAATTAGAGATTTCTAACACCTTTTTAAAAAATAAACACAATTTTCTATTAGGGCCATTTCCCTACACTAATGAATTCAGTACATTTTATTCGAATGGCTTTAAGACCTTGCACTAGTTAGGACTGGAAACACCCACCCTCACTTCCTCACTCACGTGTCTTAGTTGCCTAACAGAAGTTGGTAAGTCAGTAAAACACTTAAAAAAATATGGAGCATACAGATAAAAGTTCTAATGATGGATTACTCTCTGTTTATCTTCTCCGATTCTTTCATTTGTCTCCCTTCTCCTATGTCCTCGTATTGATTGATTTGTAAGTTTTAACCCTTGGTTTTCTGTTTCTCTCAAATCCCACTTTTCTCCAGAGAACAGATGGACTTCCCCTGTTTTGTCATTGTCTCTAGGCACATCATTCTTAGAGAATTCTGTCCTCCTTCCTGAATTCTACCTGCATGTCTCGAACAGCTTATATAAACTTTCCACTTGGGTGCCCTGTACTCACTGCAGTATCTGTTTTCGGCTCAGCTGAAGGACATTCTTCCCGTGTGGCATTCAGAGTTGGGGAGCTGACTCTTCTCTCAGTCATTTGCTCTGTTCACCTGCTGTGTCTGAGCTAAGGCTCAGTGGACGGCAGGCACTGTGGTTCCCACACTCAGTGCTCAGAATCAAGATTTCTGACTTCCTAATCTGAGTACAAAGTCCTGTGGCTCTAGATGACATTATTACCCTATAATATGCACGAGACATTGATTTGAGGAACAGAATTTTGTTTGTTAATATCCCTTTAAGTATTACTATAATTAAGGATACAGATGAATTCTTGATAGTGATTTGTAAGAGATATATCATTTGAATTTGTAGAATTAAAAGATTTCGGTTTTTATTACCCATTGTTTATCTTCATTACTCCAGAAACTAAGCTACTGAGAAAATTAAGATGGGACAATTCTGAAATTTGACAACTTTAATTGATTTCCTTTAAAGATATGGCTGGGGATGTGGATGCATAAAAATGTTATTTATGTGGCACTAAAATTTGTCATTCAGGGACAGATAATTAACTCTGTTAAACATTTTTTTGAGTTATAAAAGCACGACACAATCATCCTTTAGTTTAAATTTAGAATGACTGAAGACTTGTAATTTTTATTAATTCTCCTTTGCAGGATATGCTTATCCATTTTTTGCTTGCAGCTGCATTTTTCTCGTTTTTTTTTCTAAGACAGATTTAATCTTTGTTTCATATTTGACCCAAGAAAAGTTTTCAATGATAGGAATTCTTGTGAGGACTGTATTTGTTCCAGGAAAATATTATATTTTAATGTCAATCAATCTCTTGCATAATCATCTCGTTAGTCCAGTTCACAGAGATGCTGGCTCTTCTCAACAAACAGTGAGAAGGAAGCTGACAATTTAATTCTGTTCCTGCTCTTTAGAAGAGGTGCGATGACTCTAATTGTCTCCTGAATCCAGATTTATGAACTAGTCCTGTGCTCTTAACTAGATTAGTTCCTTTTCCATTAACTGCTTAAAGTAGGGCAGCTGTCCGAGCTCTTGGTTGAAAATTGCAAATGTCTACTTTATCAATCTCAGATACAAAAATCAGCACATAACAGGGTCAAAGTTTCAGGGCCTCGGGTTTTCACAGCCTAAAATGAACACGGAAGGGAGACAGTGGGGGATTGAACTGACGTGGGAAGTGTTACTTTGGGGAAAAGAGGATGACTTATTTCATTAATCTTAATTAATTGCCAAGAATTTTAAGTCTGAGTTATTAACACTGATGTTAAGCTCTTAATACATTGTTCATGCTTTGGCATCAGATGCTGTTCTGTGTGATAGGAAGCTTGGGTGTGTGTGTGTGTGTGTGTGTGTGTGTGTGTATCTCATATAAATATTTGCACTTGTATCTTTTGAGCATTTCTCTGGGTTAATATTCAGGCCTTCACCTTTTGACAGATATGTAGGGCAGTTAGGAATGATAGATAAGTATCAATAAATCCAAATAAAATCTCTAGTTATAGCAACAGAAGTAAATGTACATAATATTACTTTCATGTTTACCAGCATACAAAATATTAATATTAATACTTCACTGCAAAGGAAATGTCAGATTACGAAGTGCAAAAGCAGGAGGGAGAATCAGGAACTAGAAAAGGGAAAAGAAAAGAGGAAAGGCCGGGTGCAATGGCTCAGGGCTCAGTGAGGTGGAGGATTACTTGGGCTCAGGAGTTCCAGACGGCCTGAGCAGGAGGGAGACCCCGTCTCTATTAAAAGTAGAAAAAAACTATCTAGATTGATTTCCTTTAGCCCAGGAGTTTGAAGTTGCAGTGAGCTGTGATGAAACCACTGCAGTCTAGCGAGGGTGACCGAGCGAGACGCTACCTAAAACAGAGAAAAAAACAAAGGAAAATGAGATGAAAAATGGGGAAGAGATCATTATTTCACTGAACAACTTGCAAGCGGTAGGAAAAGGAAGTGGTAGTAAATAATAGACTGCAAAGCCTATGTTTTGAAGGTTGCATATTTCGCTACTGCAGCCTTAATCACTTGCAGGTAAACAGATTGAAACTTGAAGAGACTAAGGAGTGTTTTATTAAAATCTGGCTGTTTCATTCATATCTTCTGGTTCATGTCCCTGGAGTCGACGTTATTATTCTGTGATACTTTGCATTGTGTAATTGCAACTAATAAGGTTAATTATGAGTGTTTTTGCTATCAAAAAATGGGTTGTAATGCTTCAAGGGAAAATCTTTATAAAAAGATAAGGCTCACAACTTCAGATATATGATCTCTGGATTATATCTCGTGTTCTCCATTCATTTGGACAAAATAAAAAGAAAAGCTCTGTAATGAAAATACACACCACACCCAATTATTATAATTTAACACACGTATGTTGCCTCAGACGACAGCAAACTAAACTTTAGCGCTAACAGGTGCCAGTGGCTTGAAGATTATTACATTATTTGTCCACAAATTTAAAATCACAGGTTTGGCTTTGAGATGATGTTTCTTCTTTGCGGCAGTGTTTACTTCCTTCCTTGTAAATTGGAATGCATAACTTTGGAAAAAGGAAGGACACTTTCTTTTCATCGGAAAGATTTAGAACTTAAATTCAGTTGACAGTCATAGAGTTCCTACTCTGTCTTAGGTGGATTTAATTGTGATCTCATTTTTGTTTTAATGGTGCTAAGAATTAGGTGTCATACTATTCCCATTTGAGACCTGGGGGTGTGAGGTGAATTAGGCGAGGTTACAGTGTCAAAAAGGAATAGTTTAAATGGAGCCCCACGTTTTTGATTCCATTATTCCAGGCTGTCATTTTACAGTGCATCGCTTTATTCTTCTCTGTGTTCAGGCAATAACTGACTAACTTAGGGAAATTATATAGATTGGGAAGCCCTTTCAAAATAGAACTTGATTCTCCTGGTACACAAATGATCAATTTTGTATCTATTTCTTTACTGATAATTTATTTGGGGATGTATTCAGAATGCATGCATGTTACTAATGTACCTTAAGTTTAGCATGCATCTGCAAATAAAATAGTTCAAGGTGGCAATAAATTCCACAGAAATTTCATGTGCTGTGTAGAATAAGGAATGCTTGCTTTACAATGGACTTCACAAGTTAGGTGATTCTACCCTTTGCTATATTGTAACTTCCACCCCATCTGGGTTCTACCCCAGAAAGAAAAATATGTTCAAAGGCAGGAGAGGGATGAAATAGCTTATGTATTCCAGAAATTGCATGTTGCCTTTTAGGCTGCAGCAAGAGGTCGGGAGCTGGGGAGGTTGGTTATAGAAGGAGGCAGAATTTTAGAGCACGTCTTAGAACCCTGGGTGGCACATGGGGAGGTTGGTTATAGAAGAAGGCAGAATTTTAGAGCATGTCTTAGAACCCTGGGTGGCACATTACCCCGGGAGCCAGCGCACCTGGCATGGTGTGCACTTGTTTATCAGCTCAGCCTGGCACAGGCTTCCTTATCTCTCCAGTCCTCAGTTTCCTTACTTGTATATAAAGAAATAAATGATCACAAAGATATCTGTGAATTCTAGCAATTTTTTCCTTTTATCTAATTCCTCCCCACCCAGCCTTAAGAAGATGCAACTTTTCCTGTAATGCTCATAAGGGCATCACTAAGACCCTGCACGTGGCCTCTCAGAGAGGAGGCATTAATAATTTTTGGTAAATGAAAGAATTGAAAAGTCTAGTTTATTGTTTAAAAATGTTTAAACTCATCCTTTTTTTAGTATTTAGACATTGCATGAGGCCAGCAATAATTAATAGATATCTAAATATTTTACAAGTAATTGTAAGATTTAGAAAAGGGCATTCCTCTAGGGACAGTGGTTCCCATAATATTCTGGAATATGTTCAAATGACAACGAAAATACTATGAGTGTAGATCCCTCATGGATATTTTGCTACCCTTACTCTTTAAAATAACTACATATGAGAAAGTACAGAGTTAAGAGATCTGTGTACATATTTAAATTTTATGCCAGTTTTCTGTCTATAAGATTTGTCTATTTCCTGCTGATTTTCTTCTTTCAAAAAAGAGATTAATCTGTGACATGAGATTATCTCCATTGTCTTTTTGATATGTTGTACTTGACTGCCTGGTGTTACAACTGCAAAATAATTTAATCACAACTATCATTTTATTTAATACTGTTATCAGCAGAGGGGTACTAATGTGTTCCTGTCATTAAATATATTTAGATACATGGAACTATCCTCCCATTAGGTCACACTGAAATTGATTTTCCAACTTGAACTAACAGTAGTGGATACATGTTAAATGAAAATCAATCCCTTTGACTTAAATCAGCTAAATACACTTCTTTTATTAAGTGGTCTTCTTCCTTATAGCTAACTAGATGATAAATAACACTTATCTAGCCTCTGACCTCTGGCCCCTGAAGGCTTTTTACAAACCTCTAGGGACAGTGGTTTGATACAACTTTATTCTAATGTAAGAGTTATCTTTTTCTTTATCTATTTAATCACAAATAGATTATCTTTATCTATTTAATCACAAATTCTTAGGCCCCTAACATTTCAAACGTACATTGGAAATATTTCATTAAGAATAGGATGTAATAGAACTAGAAAAGTATTTGTTAAAGGAAGAGGGAGGGCGTGAGGCAGGGTCTCACCAAACGTGCACTTTGTGTGCAACATGCCCTCTGGGTGAGGGGCTCTTCTACAAATGGAACTTTACCCTGGAAGTGACAACCATGTATCCTAAATATTGTAACCAAATATTAATTTAGGGGAAAAAAAAGAAAAGTACCGTTGGAAAGTATAAGGATCTGTTAAGACATGGAAAAACAGAAACCTTTAGCTTTATGTTTAAAACAAGGGGAAAAAAATTTAAAAAAATCAGAAAAGATTTTGATACAGCATATCTTATGTAATTATACTGATGAGACAGTGCAAATATCCGAAATTGCAAAGTCTGACATTAAAAGTCTAGTTGTATAAGAATATAGTTGTAAGGAAGTCAGCATACATTACTATCATTATTAATATTATTAGCAATGATAAAAAATTAATATAATCTATACAGGAGCAGCTACGTGCTAGACACTGTACTGGAAATCTTACATATGTCACTTGAGTTCTGAAAACAACACATGGTGAAATATTTTTATCCCCATTTTAAAGATAAGGAAACTGAAGCTGAGAAAGTTCATTTAAGTTGCCCATCATGTGATTAATGAGTGGTATTAACTCTACATAGGTTATTGAAAAGTTTAGTTTATCATGTAAATTTTGCTACAACTTATGTTTCAAAATTTACTGGTCTCTTTTACATACAAAGCACAACAGTTTTAAAGTCAATGCTTTAATTATAATTTATAGTCTCATATGTTGAACTGAGAAAATTATAACAATGAAATCAAATTGAAAAAACCAATATATTAATATAAAGTAGAAGTACTAGTGAACATTTAATTAACATAGGAGACCATAGTGACTATCTGAATATAAAATATTTAAAATCTAAATATTAAACATTTTAATCAATTTGTAAATATTAGGGCCAGAAAAATATTTGTGGGTTGATTTTTGGTTACCCAAAGATCCTATGCAGGAACCCATACTTAAGAACAATCATGAACCTTACGTACTTAGAAAAATGAAATATGACTACTGCTCAAAAACAAATCATCATTTTATTCTTAATATTGAAGTATTAAATGTAATTATTCCTAATCTATAAAACCAAAAGAAAGAGTTCTATCTGGAGGCTAAGATTATGACACAATACCAAACTATATTTTCAAAATTTCAGAGCTTTCAGATTCACGGTAGAAAAGCCGTAATTTTTAGTTGAGGATGCTCTTGGCACATTCATATTATTTATTGTTTATAATTCGCCCTTAAAATCTAGTTTTCAGACTATTTCATCATCATTTTAGACTTCAGTTAAATTTATACTGAATTTAGTGTTTATTTCCCAGATCATTCTCTCAGAGCTTGAGCATTTAGTTTGATCTATGGAGTAACTGGTTCCACTTGTCAAATTTATCCCTTGATCTGTCTGAAAATAGTGTGCCCAAAATCATCTCACGAAAATACAACCCTGAAATGGTCTTTAAAATACCTCTTCAGTACATTAGTGAAAATTGAGCCCAAAGGGCTGCCAGCCATTCTTTGTTTGTTTCTGTTTGTTTGTTTGTTTTTTGCAGTTTTTGGCCAGGGCTGGGTTTGAACTCACCACCCTACGCCTTTGAACCACAGGCGCCACCCTCAGCCGTTCTTTTTAAGATACATTGTTGTAGTAGGAGAGTAGTGGGAGCAGAAGGTTGTGCATCTGAAGGCCAACCGCCCCCTCGGTCTGTCTGCCATCAACCCTGTGCCATGGTGTGTGCTTTGGTCCTTAAATTCCTTACCTTTCCCATGCAGAGGCCAGAGGTTCCCCATGAGATAGTTGTCTTAGAATCCATTGTTTTGCTGACGCATCTTGAAAGACTTTCATGTCTTGACATACTGACATACATTATTTTTGTTGTTATCATTTTGCTGAGAAAATACCTTTTTAACAAATTGTAAGAAATAAGTCTTCCTTATTCCCAGGGTATCATTCTGTATACTTCCCCTTGTATAAAAAAATAGTAATGAGGCTCGGCGCCTGTGGCTCAGCGGGCTAAGGCGCCAGCCACGTACACCTGAGCTGGTGGGTTCGAATCCAGCCCGGGCCCGCCAAACAACAATGACAGCTGCAACCAAAAAATGGCCAAGCGTTGTGGCGGGCGCCTGTAGTCCCAGCTACTTGGGAGGCTGAGGCAGGAGACTCGCTTGAGCCCAGGAATTGGAGGTTGCTATGAGCTGTGATGCCATGGTACTCTATCTAGGGTGACAGCTTGAGGCTCTGTCTCAAAAAAAAAAAAAAAAAATAGTAATGATAAGACAATTTATATTACTGATGACTTAAGAAAAATATCCATATAATTTACATTTTAAAGCTTACATTATAATATTTGTAATATACATTAAAAAAAATTCATAGACACTGCTTTGTTTCCAAAATCTTTTTAGGAATAATAAGCAAGTAAAATTTTGGATTACTAGTATTAATGAAAATAAAATATATAAGATTATAGGTGAATATCTATTAGAATTTTCAAATTGTAAATGCTAGCATTTTTCTTTTTGATACGTTGGAAAATATGAGCTTAAGTGCATTTCTGACTTGCCTTCTAAATTTTTGGTTAAAAAATTTTTAGTAAAATTAGGCAGAAGAAAAGGAGCCAAAAGTAGTCAATAGATTTTTATCTTGTTTAAGGGAAATACTTCTTACAAAATTTAATAATTTATAGATAATCTTCATCTACTAGGAATTTATTATGGTCTAGTTGGGATGGGGGGAAAGTAAAGCCTCAACAATTGTAATCCAAAGTGGAGCCAGCAAAACTAACTAATAAATACAAAAAAAATTTCAGTTATACAGTCAGTACGGATTCTAATTTCTAATCCATTTCACCACCACTTTATGGCCTCCAAATATATAATAGTTATAAACACTGTGTTTTAAAGAAATAAAATGGTAATTTTGCTTTATATGAATTCTCAGTAATGCATATGTGAATATATTACAATCTATAATATGTATTATATAGCAAAGAATTTATAAAATATAGCTGTGCACATACATGTACACACATGTGTGCACACATATGTTTGACAACCTTACAATTATAATTTTACATCAGATAATTAATGGTTTAAAAATATGCTAAAATTAGGATATGAGAGACTTAATATAAAATAAAATTAACCCTTTCTTCTTGAGCAGCACTGAAACCCCAAAATACTTAGTCCACAGTTATTAACATGTTTGTAATCTACTCAAAGGACCAAGAATCCATATAGAGAAAGTAAAATAATGATATATTTAAATATCAATTCAAGTCGGTAACAAAAGGGATATTACAGGTATTGCCTAATTAATTTTCAAATGCGCGATCTACATCCCAATTGCTATTTAAGTGATTAAGGTAGAGAATTTAGCCCAGGAGGTAAGGAAAAGAGATTTGAGTTAATCTCAAAGGATTTGTACAGGTACAGAAGGTAGGAAATACTCAGTTATTGTCTTTGGCAATTTTTGAGCTGTGTGGGAAATAGTAAGGAGTAAGTTTAAGTCCTATTCAGTTTTGGAGGGTCTAATACAGCAGTTCTCAACCTGTGGGTCACGGCCCCTTTGTAACAATGAAAGGGAAATATCTGAACAATGAAATATGTGCATATCAGATATTTACCTTACAATTCGTAACAGTAGCAAAATTACAGTTATGAAGTAACAATGAAAATAATTTTATGGTTGGAAGTCACCACAACATGAGGAGCTGTATTAAAGGGGAGCAGTGTTAGGAGGCATTAGGAAGGTTGAGAACCACTGGTCTCACATGTTACATTAGACTAACACTGGGCAATGAATATCTAGCACATATTGATTACACTCTTTCTCATTTAAAGTTTAAAAAATCCTGAGTCCCTTTAGACTGTATGGAATTTTTTTATTATTATTTTGTATTAGGATTTCATGAAAACAGGTGGTTTGTGGTTTGTTTAGTTTGATTTTAAGTTACTGGCTTAGTGACAGGCAGAATGCTCTTGGAAGGATTGAAGACAAGAGCAGAAGAAGGATGAAACCATTCCGTTAGAACCCCAGCGAGTGCCAGAGACAATGTTCCATCAGAACAGGACAGTGTGACTGGGGAAGAGGCCACCCAGTGGGCCTGATGACCCGGAGGAGCCAGGGGTGCCTGCAGCTGGAGCGAGGGCCTGAGGATGGTGCCCTGGAATTGAGCTTGACAAAGAAGTAGCAATGCTCAGTAAGAAGTTAGAAATACTAGATTGGGCAAAAAAGTTAGGCCCAGATATGCAAACGAGAGAGGCTGTTTAGATAACTGAAACTGTGGCAGTGTTTAGGCGAGGGAGGGTCAATTCTGCTCTACTTTAATATTGGACACGTTCCCTCTTGTGCATCGAATGTGGCATCTGTTTTAACTTAGAATAGCATCACGACCTCTTCTCAGCTTCTATCCTTATTTTCTAATTCTCTGCCATTTTTATTTTTGCTTTGTGCTTTTTCTGTGCCATTTTTGACAGCATTGGATGTACAAAAGCTGAAGGATTTGAATAACTCCCAGAGTGGAGTGGGAGTGGGAAGAGGGGAGAAGAGGAAGAGGAAAGAAGAAACAGAAGCCTGGGTTTGGAAAATGTTGAGTCTGTTAGCTGGCCACAGCTATTTTCACAGCTTGACTCCTTTAAGAGATGTAGATTATAGCTACCAAGATGTAGCCTTTTTTTCTTTCTAAAACACTTGGGAATTTTGTAAATTAAATTGACAAGAGACATAGCTGAGAGATGAAGGTGTACAGGGTCTTATAAGCCCTTGTATTTGGGAGATAGGTGTTAAAAAATGTTTGATACTTTTAGAGCAGTGGTTCTCAACCTTCCTAATGCCTCCTAATGTCGTGACCCTTTAACACAGTTCCCCATGCTGTGGTGACCCCAACCATAAAATTGGTTTTGGTGCTACTTCAGAACTGTAATTTTGAATTTTGTAATTATGAACTGTAAAGTAAATATCTGATATGCAGGATGTATTTTCGTTGTTACAAAGGGGCCGCGACCCACAGGTTGAGAACTGCTATTTTAGAGGAGTACAACAAATAGTAACTATTGAAATCCTAAATAGACTGGGGCAAGAGTATGGGTGGAGATAATAAAGGAGTTTTTAGCTATATTTTTACAACCATTTCTAGGACTGATGACCCAGTGGTCTTAGGATGACTGTTTATTTAAAAAAAAAATTGAACAGATATAGAACAAAATAGTGAATATTAAGTAAGAATTTTTTTAGGTATTGAAGTTTTCTAGCAGTTTTATAGACTTTATTAGAATCATAAATAATCAAAGAGAATGGCTCTGATCTGATAGCTGTTTTTCTTTCTTTTTTTTCTTTTCGTGAAGACAGTCTCATTCTATCGCCCTCAGTAGAGTGCCGTGGCATCACAGCTCACAGCAACCTCCAGCTCTTGGGCTTAGGCGATTCTCCTATCTCAGCCTCCCAAGCAGCTGGGTCCACAGGTGCCCGCCCCAATGCCCGGCTATTTTTGTTCTTTCTTACTCATAAAATTTTGAATGTAATCATCAGGCATATGTCTTTTTAAATACTGGATAATAATTCATAAATTATAGTACCTGTACACTGATGGGTTCTCAGCAAAAACTTTGTACAAATGAAATATGTTTACCAACTGAAAGCAATTTTCAGTTCACTTGTTCAGAAAAGAGCTGGGCTTAGGAGAACACTAAATGTATTATATATTTCTATGTGCCAGCTATGTTACATTCATTTTCTTATTTCATCCCCATAAAAAAAGTAGGTTCTCCATATGCACATGGAAAGTTAACAAAGGTTAAATAGCTGATGGAGTTGTGACATTTAAACTCAGTTTCCTGACATCAAAGCTTTCACTTACATTGAGGTTAGTAACTTATAAAATAATGTGCCCGAAAAGTTAGTCCTTGGGGCCTTGAAGACGCTGAGATGTTGTGTGTTTGTTTTGTGTGGAGCACTCAGTGTTGATCTATCTTTTACCTCGCCACATCAGCCTGTGCTTCTCCGGGAAGATCTCCATCCATCCGAGGTCTGGAGCAGTATGGGTGCCCACCTGAGACGGCGAGAGCTGTGACAGCCGAATCTAGCCCTTGTCATCATTAATGACCTGCCTTTGACACTTTATCCCAGCCATCCTTGTTTAGTGTACAATGTCTTGCATTAGAATAATTACTACCTGTCACCCTCTATTGAACAGAGAGCTGTTAGTCATCCCAGCCCTGTAAACGTCATGTGATAATGCACCAAACCCAGGTTGTATCCTGTGGGCTCCTGCTGTTTGGAGATGCTCGTAGCCTCTGTCTTTCCTTTCTTCTCACAATATTTAAATCTTTAATTTATACCTACATTTATGAATTTTCATTCTGTCATTCATATTGAAAGGGTTATTCTTCTTAGTTTTTTAAATAATAGCCAGGCTTTTATTAAGGGGTAATGCTTGTCTGTACATAAAGGATGACCAGTGGTTATAGAGTCTCTTTTCGTTCTGATAATTAACCCTGGAGGCTGCAGGAGAAGTCAGAGGAAGGAACAGTAGTGCTTGCTCAAGGACATGGTGATGGTGAAATCCAAAGAGTGTCAGTCAGGTACAGGGAGGATTATAATACCTACATGAAAACTTTGCTTCATGTCAAAGGTCAAGGCTACTTAGGAAGGCTTGACATTTGACAGTTTTTCCCTCCACCTCCTGGTCCTTCTTTGCATTTAGTTTGAAAGAGATGAAGAAGGTGAATTGCTAAAGTGGTGATGAAAACAAAAAAAAACTACATCATGATTTTAATCATAAATTGTAGTTATCATAATGTATTTTTATTGAATGGGTTTAGAAATTCTTTGTCTCAGAGATTGAAGGTTGAGACTTTTTTTTAGACTTGTATAATCTTTGTTTTGCTTGAGACCTTATTCATAGGCATCTGTTGTGGTTTATTTTACTTATGAGAGTTAATCTAAAATGTGCTTCTGCATTTCTGTGTATCTTAATTTGATACTTTAAGAAAACAAAATAAGTTAGTCCTGAAATTTGTAAGAACACATGCTTTGTATTTATTATGTGACTTACCACAGCTTTATTGTCCTAAATCCAGATTCAAATATCACATCTCTAATTCACCATCTGATTGGCCTTGAGCAAGTTTCATGACCACTCTGAGTCTTTTTATTTAAACAGGGTTTTTAATAGAGGTTTCTTACATAAAGTACAGAACAGAGAAAATAAGTTGAAGGACTGTTTACTTTTCAGTTCTCCTGAGGTTGCTACATAACTAGCATAAGGCTCGGATGAGACGTTAGTTTATCATATGCAATAGATGCCTTTGAGCGTTTTGTCTTGATGCCCTCATGGAATTCGGTAAGAAAGAATAATGAGGATTTAAAAAAAAGCCCACATTAGATCTTCTTGCCACTTTTTTCCCCCTCATTAATTCAGAAAAAGCTTTGGTTTTGCAAGCTGGAAATGAGTGCGACTAATAATTTATTGTTTTTAGTTCCCAGATTTATTACTCAATGAAGAGAACATTTCTCTCAAGCTAAAATTAATTTATCAAATACGTACCTTCTGGATTCAGTATAATTTTATAACAAAGATGAAAATCAATGACAGAAATTAGTTTTTACATGGGCCTGTTCAAATCTATATTTGTGAAATTAAGTTTATGGATTCATTCTACTACGGGAAGAAATCTTCTTTAAAGTTTTACAATATCTATTGACAAGGTACTTAAAAGTAGATACTAATTGTTGTGAATATCTGCATGATTTTGCAATAAGTTGTATTATCACTTAAAAGTGACCTTGTTAGGTGGGGGGAAGACACGAGAGATGTATAGTGCCTCTCGAGAGCAGGTGGACTGATGCATATCAGCAGAAGACACTGAAGATTTATTATCTGTGGCAAAGGAAACACAGATCTCTGCTTGTGCAGTAAGTGTTTGTGACACCATCTCAGTAGAGGGTGACTGGAAGGTAAAGGTTAGAAAACGTTCTGCTGGGGCTAAATAATAAACATTTTTATGTTGTTTTTGTGTTGTGAGTTTGCCTTGCTAGTCTTTGTATCACTTAAAATGTGAGCGATGGTCATGCCAAATCCATCCTTGTTGTAAATAGGATCTTGCTACTCCAATAATTAAATTTACCTAACTGAACTAACAAATAAGAGCAGATTCAGTGGCAAGAGGTGTAATATAACAGAATAATTACTTTTTTTTCATGCCAATGTTATATTTTCCTTCTGAGAACTTTCTTCCCTGTTCACCTGAGCTGGTTTAAAAGAGGATAAATGATGTTGATTCATTTCTCTTGAACTTTGAAGGAAGGAGAATAATTGGAATGGGAAAAACTACAAAAATTGGCAGTGGCTGCTCCCAACGGTCTTATCACAGCTACATGTGACTAAGAAGTGAGGATTTTGATTCAGTTAATATAGTAGGATTTCTATGTGCTTCTGGTCAAAAGAAGCAGGCAGCTTACCCATAGAAGAGCTTCACAGCAATTTGGAATATTAGCTAAATGGATGTATGAAGGGGTAAGAAAAGAGATAAAGCATTGTGTTCCTTTTATTTTGTACATTATCTAGATCTTAAGGTTTTAATATTAATATTATAATTTCATAGGACATAAACTATGTAGTATAGTTTCATTCTTTATCTTCAAGTCACAGTAAGCATCCTAAACAAATAAATGTCTCCCATTAAAAAACAAAGACAGGGAGGGGTTTGCGATTCATCGCTCACTCTATTTTTTAATCAATTTATTTTCCTGGAAGTATTATGATTTCCTTAAGTTGATTCAGTAGAACTGTAGTGACTACTCTGAGATGCTACCAGATGCCTCTTGGGGATGGGGACGCTCCCTCAGTTGCCAAAGTGTCGGCCACTGACAACTTGCAGTTGAGTCCCACCGCTTCCAGGAAATTCTTTGCAGGCCAACACTGCACCGTCTCCCTGGGCTGCCCATGTTGATGACTGATTCAGGGTTGCAAAAACTTGCCATTCCAGCTTCAAAACTTCCCAGAGACTGGTTGAGACCTATGTTGCCACTATGACACAGTACAAATTCTCCCTTTGTTCAACCCCACTGCCTTCACTGAGTCAGAAATTGTTTCTGAAAGCTCCCCCCGTTAAATCTCTCCCACATAATCTCTTGTCTGTCCTCACCTTAGAGTCTGTGTATAGAGGCACATTCCCTAACATAATAATTCACACTAAATTCCATTCCTGATTGTTAGGGTTAGGGTTACGGTTAGGGTTAGGCCCCAGTGCCTTTAAGTGAATTCTTAATACCCCACTCTCAAATTCCTTTTCTTCTTTTAAGTAGTTACATGGAATTTGTTATATAGTAGCACTTTGCTCACGTGGTTGTTTGAGAATTAAAGGAGGCATTAAAACCTGTAGCCCAGAGACTGAAACTTAGAAAGTTCTTGGCAAATATTTGCTTTTATTGGTTTTATTATGCTTACTTAGAGTGGCAGCATGGCTAGAAGTAGTTGCTAATGGAAGAAAACATGAAAGGTTTTAGTAAGAAAAAGTATTTATTAACAACCTGCACAGTAATCTGGGTGTTCCCTGGAGACTACAGGCTCTGTGGAAGGACAGCCTCTGGGTTTTATGCATGACTTTGAAGAGTATCTGCGGATTCTTGAGAGACTACAGGTTCCGTGGAAGGACAGCCTCTGGGTTTTATGCATGACTTTGAGGAGTATCTGCTAATTCTTGAGAGACTACTGGCTCCGTGGAAGGACAGCCTCTGAGTTTTATGCACGACTTTGAGGAGTATCCGCTGATTCTTGGAAGGCCCCAGGGTCTTGATTATGTCTGCTCTCGAAACAGCCCACCTGAGAGGTCTCGAAAAGTCTTGAAAACAACCCACCCAGATCTTAGTAACAACTCAACTGTGGGGTCTTAGCCTCATTCTCAGAAAAGCCTACGTCAGCCTGACCCAGAACAGTCCAAAATAGCCTAACTATGTCCTTCATCCACCCTGCTCATATCTAGCTAGCTGCTTAGCCTCATTATATTTCCAAAATTATGTCTCTATTTCTCAGGTTTATAATCACCGTACTTCCTTTTTACCTTTTTAGATAGTTTACTTCAAAAGAGCTTACCATCTCTGCTTTCAGCTTTTTTTTTTTTTTTTCAATTTTCAGTGGGATATCTGAGTACGTATTTATATGTAGAAACAAATATTAAAGTGGGGCTTATGGTTGTGGCCACAATTAATGTAGGTTGTAGTTGGTTTAATTCAGACCTTTTTGATCGAATGGGGCTCTGTCATTGCTCTTCATGATATCGGAGGTAGGATGACAAACTCCTCTGGAGGCAGATGCCGGACGCTCTGCAAAATGAGTCTGAACGGAGGACCCTAGGTATCTAACAAACTTGAGTGTGTCAGTTTCAACTACATTGGTGAACTCAAATCAACAAATCATAGGTTTGTTAAGGCAAAACATAAAATTTCTTCCCCAGCTTTATTTTGTATTGTATAAATACAATGCATTTATACAGGCGAAATACTTAGAACATTACCTAGCGTAGACAAATGTTCAACAAATGTTTTCAACCATTTTATCCATTAATAACAACACAAAGGTAATCAGTACATGACTTGCAATAAAATGATGCAAGGTGGAGATGTTTTACATGAAAATCCAGAAGCTGAAACTATCATGGGAATTTTGAGGCAGACAATTATTCTGTAGTTAGATGGACAAATCTATATAAAGAAAGTTGGGGGCATGTTCTGCAAAAAGAGATTTCCATAGTGGAGTTCCAGGCACGTTGCTTCGTCTACTAAGTGGTCTTCTACTGGGCGGGTAATCGATGCATATTTGGTTTTCTCGCCATTGACATTAGTGGGTAATTTTCCACACAAGTGTGACAGAAAGGTGAATGTTTTGCTGGTCAATATACAAAAGAGTCTGTCTCGAGTAAAGCTGCTTGAAATTAACCCTAGGTCATGAGTTAAATAATCCAGGAAATGTTTTTAAAACCAAGAATTATCTATTTCACATGCATCTGTGCTTGGTTTTCGGAAACTTAAGGATAGAACATTGGGGTGTCATTAGGCAGTAACAAGACAACTCTGTAATTTTAATTACATTTCTTTATCTTCCTATTGGCCAAAGTCACTCTGCGTGCTGAAACCTTCAACTCCACGGAGAGAATGTTGGCTAGGAACGAGATTCAAAAGGGCAGAAGAGACTGCCAGCAGTGCTGGACATGCTTAATGTATTTAAAAGATTAATGGGCTATTGAAATGAAAATTGCCAGCTCAGAGCAGGTTGTACCAAGCTCACAAATGTACATATATCAGCCATATGGACCACAGCTCAGGCCAGGGGCTCACTTTTATATTGTGACAGGCATAGTGTAGACCGTTGTTTATATTTTGAAGGCTGAAAAAAAAAACATTTTATTTGCCATACAAATTAGAAATACACACTGGAGTACAAGAACTCAAGTTCACTCTTTTTCTCCCCAATCGGTGCAGTACATCATTTTTTTTGGTGTGGTGCCAGAAAGTGATACTGTAAAATTCTGAACATTTTTCTCCTACTACAGCAGTTTAAAATGGTGTTGAGATTTAATGGTTTTTAATGAGCATAACAGTGGTAATTATTCCTATATATAATACGAGATATTAGTCACCATGGATAACAAAGAAGCAATACTTAAGGTAATGTGCTACTTTTTCAGCATTATTTAAATTCTCCTGCAGGGACTGAATTGGTTATAGAGAGCTTGGCATGAGAATGCAGAAGCGTTTGGGATGTATTTAATGGCCTTGAATTCTAGAATCCTCTTTTCTGCTTTTCTGTCACTGTTCTGTGCTTCACAGAGATATCCTCTAGAGTAAAAATTTTTTTTTTTTAATTTGTATGAGCAGTACTTCTAGTGATATTGGGCTTTGCAAAGCCTCTGGCGGGTTTTAATTAGCTTGGTTGAAACTCAGCAGTGAGTGACACTTGACCTTCACACTGAGTGAGAGAACTTACCGTTCTGTTCTGTGTTCTCTCTATCCAAATGGGCGATAATGTTTATAAACAACCCCACAATAACTGTTCTAAAGAGTTGAAATATCACATTCCAAGAAATAAGGGACAAGTAGACAAGTCATTTATGATTAAACACTAGGTAAGCATACATCAAAATATCATTTCTCATTTTTGCTTAAATGCCAGGCACTATTTAGTGTTCTCTAAGGGTGTTAAAGACACTAGACAGTGAGGGAAACTTAACCGATACTCCACATCGAGTTAATGGTTCAGGTTGTTACTTGGTAATGACACGTAGCATTTTTCTTTTCTTTTATTTTTAGTTTGGAGAAGGAAATAAATCTGTTTTTTGAGGATGGCACCATTGGGACAGTATGCTATCAGGGTAGATACAAATGGGATGAAAAAGGGATGGAGCGAGTAGCAGAAAAAGTCACTTGCAGACAAGCAATTTTCTGTGGGGAACTTCAGTGAAACTTACTATGACGTTATGTCCAGATGTAGACAAATTAGCCTGAGTGTTTACAGATAATGCAAAAATCTTCAAGATAATTTTGTGCTGTTTTAGATGATTGTTTTGAATTGCTTTTTGAGGAACTCAGCAGTGCCAAATCGAACTCTTTTGAGGTTTTCCTGTTACTAGTAATTGCCTCATTAAGAATCTGAAATGGGTATCTTGTTTTCTTTATGCTGCTGTTGAGTCCAGTGATTGATTCCAATGCTTTATAACTGTGTTAAAAGCTTAATTAAGTGTATGAGTGTTTTTAAACTGTATAAAATTAGAGCTAATACATTTATTAATTTTCTAAAGAGTAAGGCAAGAAAATTATCAATACATTTTTCCTTCTTTACAATGAAAATTAAAATGAGAAATGCCTTCAAATGATTGAATGAATGCAAAATCAAATTATTCATTGCTTGCTGACTTTGTGCCTGGCATTATGCAAGTGATGGAAAAACAGAGAAAATGTAAGTATATTTTTATATAGTATAATACTGAATAGGAATGATTATAAGTGCAAAAAGTCATCATAGCTCATAGTGCCATAAATAACTAGAGCTTAAAGTGAATTAGTTTAAATATTGTGGAATAATTTTTGAATTAATTGCTTCCTAATTCATTTCATATTTTAGTTTTTGTTCTTCATGCCTATCTTTTAGGTTTCATAAAGGATTCTTATTTCTATTCATTTCCCAATCCCTGAGACCAAGTTGAATACTGCTGAAATATTTTACTAATTTCTTCCATCAGCAGTTATACCTAAGCTTTTATGAGGACATAAATAAAAGAGAAAGATACTTGTGTAGAATTAGAAAAATGTAAGCACATTTTGGTTCATTTAGGTTTTGGATTTAAGATGAAGGAGAAACTCACACGGAAGCATCTAAGCAGAGTTTTCAAGTACTGCCACCAATTTTAGTGCTGAGAAGAGCACTAAAGAGAAGAGCATTAAAGAGAAGAGCAATAGTTTTAAAAGAGAATAACCAAATTCTGATGAGAAGTCTGACAATCACACAGTTAAATAGTATTATATCATTTTATCTAAATGGAGACTGTATTATAGTATATAATAGTATTATATCAATTTATCTAAATGGAGATTGATTAAATACCCAGCAAAAAAATACATTAAAAAATCCCATGACTGAATAATTATATTATTTATAATACTTGTTTTAAAGTGATAGTTGAGCAGCCGAACCCCTTTAAAAAGTCACATTGTGATGATAATGGGAATGATGCGTAGCCACTTTCTGCATTCCTGGGTAATTAGAACTATGAATAATATCTCCGAACTGGAATATGTGACCTCTAATCATGTTGTACACATGTCCAATCCAAAGTCCGTTTTTCTTGCAGTTTTAGAATGGGACCATAGTTCCTGGTGTTCTTTTCTTTGGAACAGGCATTTTATACATTAAGAAGGAGGATTGTCCTGGGAGCTGAGTCATCTTCTGAGAGTTCATTCATCTGAGTGTCACTCTTTAGTATGGCTGTACGGCAAGTGGACTGCGGTCGAAATGTGCTGTGTGTTATTACAGTGAATGTGAAATATCAGATGTCGCTTCCAAAAACAAGTAGCCAACTTGGGTACCGTGTGGCCATCGCTATTCATATCTTAGCTTTCTAAGCCCTTAGATTGAAGTATAAAAATGTGTTAGCATTTCATCACATTAAGATCCATAGCTAGAATAAGTCTTTCCTTCCACTTTGTCGCACGCACTTTGGCCGTGCACTTATAAATACCAGTTCAGTGTCACGCACTTCTGTTTTTACTCTGCTTCCTCATATTCCTGTTCTGACCCAGGCTTCCCCCCAGCTACTGAAACTTGTGGCATTTCCCCCCAGTTTTATGTTCCCTTTATTCTAGTCTGCATGGCCTTTGAACTTCTCTTTTTATGTTCAGTATTTCTCACTAGACAATCTGCCCCCAACTTTTTGTACTACTTTATTTTTGTATTTGTGATCTGTTATTGCCACCATGCAACTTTTAAGAACTCTGTTTATAGTTGAGCAAATTGTGTCTGATGTAAAAGAAGAAACTGAGGGAGTTGTGGAGGGGACTGCTGAAATCCAGTCCACTTTTGTGCCGGCTATGCTGGGTCAGCCTAGAGGAAAGGACGCTTCTTCTAATTTGCCAGGGCAGGGGTGCCCTTTCTTTTTAAAGGGAACCTATAAATTTTAAATGCTCTATGTTGGCACGTTAATTTTAGTGTGTGCGTTCTACCAATCTAAAATTTCTTCGTAATAGCAGAAAATTCAGTTGCTTTCTCAACAGAATGTCCAAAGTCAAGGTGCTGTTACATGTCACATTTTATAAATGAGGAAAATAAGGTGAAAATAATACACTGCTCCAAGTCACATAAATGGCTCTCAGGGAGGCTATCTCTTCTTGTCAACTCATGTCACTTTATTCAAAAGCATTTACGATCATTACTGATACACCCGTTACAGAAACTCTCTTGTTTTTTCCACACACATTTTTTTATATGCCACAGTTTATACCTGAGAGAAAACCCAGAAGAATTAATTGCTATTAAGCTTCTTCCAATACTTTGATTCAATGGTAAGATAACAATGAAGACAAAGTAAGTTTAAATCTTTTTTTGTGGAATGAGGTAGGGTAAAATACATTAATAACTAAGGTGGCAGGGATTTTTGGTTTTATTTTTAAATTATAAAACAAATACAGACTTGTTAAATAAAAATTGGAAAAGTTTCCAAAGAATAAAGGATGGGCCCTGATTCCTTTTTTCTGAGCATGTGTTTAAACATAGTTGAACCATATGCTGTATAAATACTATTATTGTCTGTCCTGCTTTTACATTATATCATTAATGTCTTCATACAATAACTAAGAAAACGCCATGAAGGGTATGCTAACCAGTTTGATGAGAACATTTCAGATTGTATATGAAGCCAGCACACTGTACCCCTTGATTGCACTAATGTACGCAGCTATGATTTAATTTAAAAAAAGAAAAATAAATAAATTATATCATTGTTGGTTTGTATATTGTTACGTAGTTTTCATGCTAACACTTACCTAACATTGTACCAGGCAGATTTGCTACATAGTTGACTTAGAAGTACCTTATGTTTGCATATTTGACAGTTATTTTCTAGAGTGGAGAAGAGCACTGTTATAACTAATGGAGCAATGATTATTTTTATTCCAGGTGGGGTATTTTTGAGGATAAAATAGGTTTCTGATGAAGAATTAGGAAGGAATATTTTTCCAAAGAAAAATGCCCACTCCCTTATGCCATTAAGAGTTGTTATGAACCATTTAGACAATTATGCAAGGGAATCCTTTCCCATTACTGTTGGTTCCCTCCTGGAATGTCCCCGTTACTAATCTTCCTTCTCTCTCCAGACTGAATCCCATGCTAAGATTTACCCCCTTTTTCTTTGTGATGGTACTCCAGGAAGCAGGCTTAACCAGATGGTAGGTGTAGGCAAGATTACTAACCCACGTTAATGTTATTAATGTTTTGCTTGTGTTTAAAATGCAACAAAACATGCACATTGAAAGACTTGGTTGCATTTACCTATATAAGGGATATTTGTGGGCTTTCCAGCTGTAGAGTAAGTGGTAACTGTCCTTGAGATAACATTATGTCAGCAGTGTGTATAATAAATTCAAGTGTGTATCTGAGTAGCATTACTTAACATGTGAGCATATGTCATATGTAAGTGCCTTTATTTATCCCTTCATTTTCTTTAATACTCTCTCCATTGACAGTTTATTAGCAAGCAATGAGAGAAATCATTGAAGGAGATAGGGCAAGTCTCTTTTTGTGGAGTTTATTACAGAAGACCGAAAAGACAGACAGTAAACAAATATTTAGATTAACTATTGAATGTGAAGGTACATGAAGAGTGCTGTGAATGAGAGTAATGTGGGAAGGCATATTTTGGTATATTCCTAGGCAAATAATGATAATTTCAGGTAGCAAGTGCTATCAAGGGACAAGATAAGGAAATGGTTGGGAAGAGTTGATATTCAGATCTGCACGAATACTTGAATGTATTCAGACGGTAGCACAAATTAGATCATCCTCGTTTAGTATTATTTCTAAGGATATGTCATTGATCTAAATAGGATCTAAATGAATGCATTTGTGGTGGATAAATTAAATATGCTTATTTGCTTGAGAATTTCTATTGTTGATCTGGGAACAAACCGTGAGCTCTCCCAGTTGCCGCTTTAACCTTGCCAATCACAGACTTCCTGTAAGTGCACTGCAGTTATTTGGAACCTTTTCTGGGTTGGCATTGGTGTTCTTTTGCTAGATTACATTTATGCATTAGTGCCATCTGTGCCTCTGCACCTTCTGTGAGTTAGCCCTGGCCAAATGACTGGCATTTATCTAGAAGTGGGGGGAGGGTGGGAAGAAAAAGGAGGGATCCTAGACCGTTTTACTTACTGTTGGCACACGGGGGAAGTGGAAAAGGAGACACATCGGTAAGCACAAAATATTTGCAGCTGGCGCCCCTTCCTTCAACCATTATACAGCTAACTCTATGCATTGGCTTTCTCTTAGAAAAGTAATAGATAGTAGCTATTTATTTTTAGCCAGTTGTATACAAAAGATGATAAAATCAAGCATTTAAATAAGGAAATACAGTAAAGCACATGTGTGAGATTTTCAAGGGGAGAGAAATGATGTGTAATTTGAGTATGTGTGCCCTTCTTATATAACAGTGAATGTACATACCGTGGGTTGGTGATTTGATTTAGCTAATTTGATTATATTTGAGCTTATTATATGCACTTAGCTGATTTGATTTGGTGGAACATTTGAATTGGACTCTTTTTTGATAAATGTGTTGAAACGTGGACTTTAAGGCCTTGCAATAATATTTAAGAAAATGGCTGAATCAGGATACTGAATTATTCTGTAGAGCTTTTCTGATTTTATATTATTTTAAACCATATGGTATTGCAAAAAGGTTAGTAACATCCATATCTACAATACAGTGTAGTGTGTTGGAAATAGATAATTCTTGGAGCAGTGAAAACAGATGTTGAAAAGGTGCAGTTCATTTACCCTATATCTGTATTTGTCTTATACCTACTTTTAGGTATAAAAGTATCTGGTTTTGCTACTTGTGGCAAATTAGAAGAGATGAAATAGCATTAGCACAGAGGGACTAGTAAAGGTGGACACAGCACAGGAGTGAGTGGTAACAGGTGCAAGGGACGGAAAGGAGAGATGAGAGAACAGACCCAGGCCTTAGACAAGTCCTGCAGCGTGTGTGGTCATTTGGCGCAGGGAGGAACAGCTATTCCCCAGTGTGCTCTGAGGACACCAACAGACCACAGGCTGGTGTGGTAATCAGCATTCATCATCACAAAGCTTTGTCTTCAGTGTGAAAGCACCTGCAGGCAACTCATTTAAGAAGGTGGAAATATGAGTATGTTCTTGAGAAAAGCTCCATCCAAAATGGAAAATATACCTGTGGTTGATCCATAGCTCTCCTTATCTACTAGTTGTATTTTAGGTTCCAGAGACCAGAGTTCACTTTTCTTTAGTCTCAAATAGGGTGTATCTATTTAAATAATACTCTTCAGATTTAATTGGTAATGTATTTGATTGCTGCCCTCCTGCCGGATGTAAGTTGTATAAAGGTAGGCACTTTTTCCTGTGTTTGCTCTTGTACTATTGAATTGCTTCTCTTGCAGTTTTACGAGAGCTATACCAATATCCAAGGCATGCAGTTTTCCTAGTGCCATAGTGGTTGCGATTGGGGGTGTTTGTCCTCTTCTGGGTCCAAGCGTGGACCTGCCGTTTACTTACTGTGGCAATTTGAGTCAATGACTTGCCCTCTCTGGGCATTGCTGTCCACCTCTGTAAGTTCGTTATGATAACACTTAGCACAGGACGGCAATAGTGACTAACCGACCCCAGTCCTTATAAGCTTTCAGGAAAGCACTTGGCGTATAAGTGCCACCCTGGGTGAGGGTTAGTCACAATTGCTACTGCTGCTGTTCTCAGAAAGCTGCAGTGTCGGTTGTGTATGTGTGGAAGAGAGTTGATTATATAGTTCAAATTATACTTCTTTTAAAAAAAGACTGTAACTGGTTTCTCTGCTTTACTTTTCTTGTACATGTGGATATTTATCAGTCTGGAAAGGTCATCAGAATACAGCGGAACAAGTGCCATAGTATTGCTCTGAGGTCAGTTGGAGGAACTCAAGACAAGCACTTTAGGGAACAGCTAACCACAGCTCGATTCTTTCATTAGCGACGGTTGAATGTTTGCGTTTTTCCTTTGATGTCTATTCCGTGAGCCCAGTGGTAGTCATCTACATTCACCAGACGGTAGGTAGGCCCTAGAGAAGGACACCCCCTACCTGGGCCAACTTGAATTTATAGGGGGGCTGCTGAAAAAACAGCAGCAACTTGGTCTCCCATCTCAATTATTAGCACAATAGTTTCACTGTCTGCCCCGGTTGTAAAACCTACACAGAGATAAGGTTTTGTTTGACTATGTTAAGCTTTCTATTGGGATTTGGATAATATATCTAAAATATAATTATGAGTTATATTTGAGTTTTGAAATATCAAATATTTCTTGGCCATAGGCCTTGCAAGAGTATATACAAAGCAATAGTTTCTCTTATAAATGCCATTGCTAATTCTGTCGCATTAAAATAAATTGATAACAGGGTAAATAAAATAATCATGTTAAATATATTTATAGATAACATGTGCTAGTAATTTATAGTAAAATACTATCGTATCTTTAAAAGTTAATATTTTTATTTAAGCACAAATTGTTCATAATATTATTAACTTAGTGCTAGTATGTGGGGATTTTTTTTTTCTTTATTGAATCATAGCTGTGTACATTAGCGGGGATTTTTTTTAAGTTTATACCTGAATTTACCTCATCACCGAATTTTGTCAATTATAATGATTCAGTTGATTTTAAAATTCTGTAAGTAATGACAATATTTTTCTTGTGGTAAAATACATGTGACATAAGTTTTAGGATGTTAACCATTTTTAAGCGTACCACCAGGAGCATTATGTGACCACCACCACTCTCCGTCTCTTTTCTCCTTATCCCAAACTGAGGCTCCATGCATTAAACAGGAATTCCCCATTCTCCCTCCCCCCCAACCTCTAGTAACCACTACTTCACTTTCCGTCTCTGTGAATTTGATTGTTTTAGGTGCCACATATAAATGGGATCACAATATTTGTTCTTCTGTGTCTGTCTTATTTCACCTAGCATGGTGTTTTCTAGGTTCATTTGTTTGGTAAGCACGTATCAAAGTTTTATTTCTCTTTAAGGCCAAAAAATACTACATTGCACATCTATACCAGCTTTTGTTAACCCTTTACTCCACGGATAGACACTTGGATTGTTGCCACTCTGGGGTTGTTGGGACTAACGCTGCTGGGAAGAGAAGTGGACAAATACCCGTGTGAGGTTCTGCTTTCAGTTCTTTGGGGTATACAGCAGCAGTGGTTCTCAGCCTGTGGCTCGTGACCCACAGGAACTGTTAAAGGGCCACGGCGTTGGGGAGGTGGAGAACCACTGGTATATAGCCACAAGTGGAATTGCTGGATTTTATGGTAATTCAATCAAATATTTAGTCTTTTGAGGAACAGCCTTATCGTCTTCTGCAGTGGCTGGACCATTTTACATTTCCCCTGGCAAGACATGAAGATTTTAATTCCTCTGCGTCCTTGCCAACAGTGACTGGCCTCTTCCCTTTCCTTTTCTTTTCCCTTCCCTTCCCCTTTATTTTTCTTTCCTTCCTTCCTTCATGAATGGGATAATGGCAGTTATTTTCAGCTTCTACTCTTCAGCCCTCTTTGGTAATAGGCGTTTCTTTTCAAAAAGAATTTCTTGTCCGCGTCTAAGGCGTACAGCCCGAAGTCTCGGTGCCCATCGACCGTCAGCACTTCTTATCCTTGGGTTCTGCATCTACAGGTTCAACGAACCTCGGGGGCGGGGGGGTGAGAACACCTAAAATCTCTTCCCTTAGCTAATTTCCAGTTATAATACAATGTCATTAATTATAGTCCTCATGCTGTGTGTTACATCTTGAAACTGACTCTTCCCACCTAACTACAAATTTGTACCCTTGGACTCCTCCAACATATTTACTCCTCCTCACCCTGAGCAACCACTGTTCTACCCTCCTCTGGGTAGAACAAGAGAATAGAAATTACTCAACTCTTTTTTTGTTGTTTATATTTTGCATATATACGAGATAAAACAGTGTTTTTCTTTCTGAGTCTGGCTTAATTCACTTAGCATCATGGCTGCCAGATTTATCAATGTTGTTGCAAGTGGCTTTATCTCCTTTTTTAAAGGCTGAACAATATTTCATTTTATACACACACCCCACAATTTCTTTATCCATATCTAGACTACTGAGAACACTGTTGCAGGGTCCCTGGGAGTGCAGGTGTCTGTAAGGCACTGTGCAATTGCAGCCTGGGCATTTTGCTTGCATAAAAATACAAAGGTAAAAACACTGACGTGATAAGTTATGGTGACTTCACTGCAGATTTCCTGTATAAGAAATGTAGTTGGACTTCTTAGTTCATTTAAAAGTATCTACTGACTTGTTATGTTCAGCTGTTACCACATTTGATGACTGATTTATTTCTTTACAATAAAATTGTTACTTTAACATGCAGGTGGTTACAGATCTTCGTAAATTTCCATTTTCCTTTCTAAGCTTAAAATCACATCTCTTTATTTCCTTTAAGATAGCAATGGTCTTCCTCTTCCCATGCATGTAAGCTAAAACAACCTTCAAATGAGAAGTTAACGTGTTTATAAAGTTTGTAAATGGTAAGGTGAGAATTGGAACCTTCTGACACCAGATTAGGCATGTTTTCTATCTCATTGATAATAATATTGTAAAATAAACTATTTGCAAAAATAGTAGGGATTCCTAATTTTGGTAAATTGAAAATCATGATTAAATTTCCTCAAGAACATACATAAGGACAAACGAGCATCATGTGAATTATTAATTCTTAAAGTTATATTTAAAATCCTCATTCAAAAGTATTTATTAGTTTATGGAACACAGATTAATCATTATTAATTCAGCAGTACCTTAGTAATCTTCAGAGTTTGCCACAGCCCTTATTTTAAATAGCAATTTTGATATACAGTTCTCCCAAGGTAAAGAGCCTGGGACGCTGAAGTCCTTGTTTAAGGATGCATTGATTGGTGGGAGGTATTTTCTAAGTACATTTTATTAGGTGTCATTTGTCTTTTTCTCATAAACTTAAAAAACAATGAAAATAAAATGTTTTAAAATTAAATGTAGAGTATCAATGTCTTTATATAGTGATCAAGAAAATGCCATGAAGGCTATCTGTAACAGTACGATCAAAATATTTCTGATTGTATATGAAGCACATTGTGCCCTATGATTGCACCAATGTACACAATTATGATCCAATAAAATTATTTAAAAAAAAATGTTTAAATTCCTAAATGAATCAAATATACCATGGATAGTTAATTGATAAATGCAGTATAAAATTTGAAATGCAGACCAAGGCCATTCATAAATATTAATGAATGCCTATAAATAAAAAGAATCCAAATTTATTTTACTAAAGTAATAAAGGTAGGAATTATTTCAGAAAGACAAGTTTAGTCCTCAATTAGCAGAGCCATTAATACACAACATACCAGACTAAGAAATAACAATTTATTACACATATAATTACATATATATTGAAAAATGATGTTTTACAAATCTGCAATGTGATTTACTGCACAAACAACTTTGTTTGCAAAAAGTGGTGCTGGAACCAACTGGACCCATATATGCAAAATGAGAACTGTGATCCATATTTTGCACCATTACAGAAATAAACTGAAAATGAATCATAAACCTAAATATAAATTCTAAAACTATGAAAGTTCTAGAAGAAATTAAAAATAAAACTTTATTTCTTTAGATAGGAAAATTTTATCTAAATGAAGTAGTTGATAATTCAATTCTAAAAAATTAGAAACTTTAGATCTTCAAAAGCCACATTTAACAGAATAAAGAGATAAATTGCGAACTGTATGAAAATACAGGTATTTAAAAATCAGATATATGATAAATCAGTCATATGCAGGATACACAAAGAATTCTCAAAAATCAATAATAAGGAACAAATAATCTAATAAGAAAGGTGGGAATATCTGAATGAGTATTTTGCCATAGAAGATATGTGAGTAGCAAATAAGAGTGGCAAAAATGCTAAGCATAAATGACCATTTAGAAAATGTAAAGTAAACCACAATGAAATATAATTGCTCACTGACAGAAACAGCTGGAGTTTAAGAGACAAATAATACCCAATATTGGCAAATATAAGGAGGCAAATGGAAACGAAAAAAAAGTTGGTGTAACCTTTCTCATACCAGATAACATAGATTTCAAACCAACAAATATAAAGAAAGATAAACATGGTCATTATATAATGGTAAAGGGAAAAATTCAATGAGATGTCATAATTTATAATTACTCATAATTCTAAATATTCATGCGCCTAACAGAGGAGCACCCAGATTCATAAAGCATCCCACTTATCTAAACAAAATGATAAACAGCAGCACTGTCATTTCTTGGGATTTCAATGTCCTACTCACAGTCGGGTTTATGATTCCCACTGTGAAAGAAAGGGGAAACAGTTCCTTCCCCACACCCCAGCAGTTAACTGGGAACAGTCACTTGAACTAAGGTCTAACTGTCAGAAATGAACCTTCAGTAAAAGAAAGTAGCAAGGATAGAGGCACGGTTACAAAGACTCCTGGCTGGCTCTCACAGTGGTAGTAGGAGCAGCAGTGTCCTGCTCTGCTCAAGTCTTTGCAGCTGTGGACAGCTTGCTATGTTCCCTGACTTTGTAGACATCACCCCCGCCTACCAACTGCCCCTACTTCTTGTGAGCCTTGCCTTGGCCACTAAAGTCTCTCTAGTAAATTCCCTAATCAGAGACTGATTCTCTTGCTTTTACCCAGAAACTACAACTGGATACAGAAAGTATCTTCTGAAGTAAACCAATTTGACAACAACAACAACAATACTTTCTATGAAACAAACCAATTTGACAACAACAACAACAAAATAACCAAAACCCTCCAAAATTGAATTCTATTCGATAAGTTTGTTGTTCATAGTGATAATAGGTTACCAATTCAGAAACTAGGTAAGTGCAATTTGTAACTAAGAAAATTAATAAATAGGAATTTGAAATTATTTTAAAATTAAATGTGAAAAAATTAACTTATACTTCTATTCAGAAGACATGAAAAATATGATATATAATTTAAATATATCTTCACAAAATATTCTTTGCAGAGATTCCTAAGGTAGGTAAAGGTAAAAGATGCTGCTTTTCATGTAATCTTTTAGGAACCTATAAAATATGTCAGTGATTTTCTTGGTGCACAGGACATTATAGATATTATATTATAATTGGAATTATGACTCATGAAGGTAAATATATCAACTTATTATTCCAGTTAACTTGATTTTTAGCAACAATAAAATACAACAAAAATAGATTACATCTAAAATAGCATTTTCCAGATTTGTGTTAAAGTTAAAAAACTATTCAAAAGATATAACTAGGCATAAAAATTTTCCTTTTAATATAAAAAGATTAATCACTAAAAATATTGAATAGAATTATTATTTATTACCAGGTTAATGTTTATTGTGTTTATTCCAGGAAAGGGACTATATGTGTGTGGCATTTCACAAAGTTTGTTTAATAAGAGAATACTTTAGATTAGGATTAAAGTTAAACACATTTTTAAAAAAATTTTTTTTGCTGTTTTTTTGCCAGGGCTGGGTTTGAACCCGCCACCTCCAGCATTTGGGGCCAGCACCCTACTCACTGAGCCATAGGCACCACCCAAACACGTTTTTAAGGTTTTGTTTCTCAGATCCCATTTTAGGAAAAGCAGCCCTGCACCAGTGGATGATGAACATGCTAGCTTGTCAGAATAATCTAAGGATCTCACAGAGAGGAAGTTCCTAGATTATAGCATGAGAAATTGTGTCCAATTGGTCTGTATAAAAGATTTTCAGAAAGCTGCCGGTTTAGCTAGTGTGCCAAGTAAAATAAAAACTGAAACGTAACGTTTATTTATATGGCCTTATAAAATTTTATGCCAATGTGTTATGTTGCTGCTTACTCTTGTATAACTTCTAGCGACTCTTCTGAATTACCCTCTAAGAACCAGCCCATAACTCTGTTTGGAACACTGGGACATCTGCCGCTGCCTGACTACTGTTCCCTTGGATGCTCCACAGGTTCATTGAATTCTGTAGGTATGATCTGTCCTTGGAGCCCATGCCACCTAAAGGAAACTTCTTTCTGTATTCACCAGTGCTGTGAAATTGTATTTATGACCATTAATGCCTAGAAAACTTTCTATCTACTTACCTAGAGCATCAAAAATTCTCTATCACAGTTCTGATAACTCTTGGATTGAACTTACATTCATTATCAAACTCAAAATATTTTCTTCGAGCCGTGTATTCATTCTTTACACATGGCCTTTCACCAGAGTCATATTTCTAAAGGGCAAATCTAATGAATTCGCTATCCTGTTTATAACCTATATATTATACACAGTATATAATATGGTCTTCATTTTTATAACTTCCTGCTTATTGTTATGAATACCAGTATTCTGTCATGAATTTCTTCTATGGGGTTTAATTGATCAAGATCTCTAGAGACGCCTAAGTGACTTCACCACAAAGATGGAATTTATCAAATACTACCACCAGACACAGACAGAGCAGGTGTTTAGTTAGTGCTCATTAATGGTCAGGTTTGCCAGAAATTCCTGTGTTGAACTAGAGAATGTTTAAAAGGTCAGGCTTTCTTCCCTGTAACACGTCCTCGCTGCATGAGCAGATAACTTCTTGATAAAAATCATATCAAGAAGTGCTGATGATAATGTGGAGGAGATGGAGATATTGCAAATGGGCATGAGGAAACTGTGGGTGATGAACATGTTAATTATCTTGACTGCACGGTAATCACACATGTGTATACATATACCCAAAGCTGTCAGAGTATACACCGAATTATTTATAATTCACTAAATATTAGTTGCAACTCAATAAAGGTGACAAAACTAATTCAACTCTGTCTTCCTGTTCCTTCTTTTGCCTTCAGTAGCACTATAATATCTTTGTTGATTGCTCATGATATTTTCCAAGACTTAAATATTAACCCATGGCAAATACCAAGTTCTGATTTGATAAAATGTCTTTAGTCAGATGAGGTACAACTGTCCCAAGATCTCGTTTCTTCAGCCATTGCTCAAGATTCTAAATGGGAAATCATAAGGTAAGTGTTACTAATGTGAATTATGCATGTAGACTTATTGAGCATTAATGCTGAGAGAAAACTGAGTGATGTTCTAGTCCAGTAGTTTTAAGGTCTTATACTCTGTAGTATGCTATTCTAATACAAACATTTACTTATGTTCAGCAATTCTTATTTTATAAATAAAGCTATGAATATTTACATGATATGCTATCTCTTTTATGATCACTTTGCAATTGCAAGGTATAATATTTCCAAAAATTAAGACAGACCTGTCATTATGTCCTCAGAATTAAAAACAAATAAAATTATTTAATAACAATTTATTCTGTTGTCTTTCTTTTTATTACTTCATTTTGAATATATGAAAAATAAGTAATGAATTAAGATCGCTCTTGATATTTTATATAAACCTACCTCTTATTTACAGAATAAGAGAATGAGATCTATAGAAAAAATAAGACTTTTTCATATTCCCAGGAAAATTGTGTTCAGGGCCTAGAATTGAAAGCCAACTCATTGGACACTTGGTCAAAGTATTCTGACAGAAAAAGGATATAAAAGAAGAAAACAAAACAAACATTTCTGCTATACTTACTAATCCTATACTTAAATTATCACCTTGAAAATGGTATTAGTTTCCATTTTGTTATCTGGGTGGATGAAAATCACAAGGAAATATAAATAAGTTTTTAGAAAACATTTTATTTCAAATGCAACTCTCCCAAAGCTTTGAACAGCAAGGATCAGTATTACATAAACTGGAGGGTAAGTATTTTGTGAAGTCCACAGCCAGTAGTAAATGCACCAATCATACTACTGCTTTCTTTTTTCCTTTTATTTAGACTATGTTAAGTTTTCTTTTTTTTTTCCTAAAGTCATATACACATAGATCATGAATATATTTATGTATATGTGGGGTACAATGTGTTGATTTTTTTATACATACTTTTTTCTTTTTGTGGTTTTTGGCCTGAGCTGGGTTTTGAACCCACCACCTATGGCATATGGGGCTGGCACCCTACTCCTTTGAGCCACAGGTGCCGCCCTACACAATCTGACGTGCTCAGATCAAACCAATCAGCATAGCTTTTGCGTCATTTACTTGATTATTGTGTTAAGAAATTTATGTTCTACCCTTGATAGAATTGACTTGTACCCTTGCAATATGCTCCATAGGTGTGGTTCCACCGTTTACCCTCCCTCTATCCAACCTCTCCTCTCCCCTCACTTTCCACTCCATTTCTCTCCTTTATCCTGGGCTATAGTTGTGTTCTACCTTTCATAAGAAAGTATGTGTAAATATAAGTTGGTTTCATAGAAATACTGACTACATTGGATATTTTGTCTTCCATTCTTGAGATACTTTACTCAGGAGAATATGTTCAAGGTCCATTCATGTAAACATAAAAGAGTTAAAGTCTCTGGGTTGAAGTCTCAGCTGAAATTTGTTTCCTTGGAGTCGCAGCTTGCCTTGGCAGAGAGACCTGCAATTATCTATTTCTTCTGTCAGCTTGGCTCCCACCCTTTGGCTTTGTTGGGTTATTTCTGGCCATTATCTCTCCCTCTGGACTACAGCTCCTGTTGTTCCGGGAGAGCTGAGCTAAACGTCTATCCCGTCCGCCTTCATGCTCCACCTTCTCCATGTTACTGTTTTAAAGTTCTGTTTCTTTAGGCACAAACTCTAAAGAAATTCGATTCTCTGCAGAATGTTCTCTAAGTGCTAGCCACTGTTTCTGGGTACCTCTTACTTATAAAACATGTGTTACTAAGTAGATAAGTTAAAATGAAAACTGGATGGCATAAAGTGAGCATTCTTCCTTTGAAATTTAGTCTCTAGAAATGTTAAGAAAAAGATTCTAAATTAAAATAGCCATTTTCATTACATAGAAAGTATTTTCTGTAATGATGTTTAACAAATACTAGTGGCCTTAAGTTAATTCCTCTCCTGTAGTCTCAATTTTCTCATTTGTAAAACATTAAAAAATAATAAGATCTGCCAACATTTTGAAGTAATTAAGTCAGTGATTATATATATATATATATAGATATAGATATAGATATAGATATAGATATAGATAGATAGATATGAAATGTGCAGTTCTTGGAATCAAACTAATGCAGAATTATATACATTAAGAGAAAGGCTGGAGAATTGAAAGGAAGTTTAATCCAATTATCTTTGATCATCTTCTTTGGTCTGAATTACTCTGCTACCCATTAATTATTTACATTTAGAGCTAAAGTAAATTGGATTTATTGAGAAAGGTATAAAGGATTCCTGTTTCTGCCAAAATATTTTGGTAATTAATCAGTGGAGAAATTTAGTCATACTGACCTTCAAAGGTCCCCATGTGTGGTAAGCTCCTTGGGGGTGCTCAGGTGCAGCTCAGTGAACATACTCTCTGCTAGGAAGCTGTGCTGTGGCAAAACAAAGCACCAGCTGGCACTACTGTCAAAGGCAGTCTAGGGAAGGGCATTCCTAGAGTAATCTCCTATAAGAAGGGAAGAACAGGGAAAATAGCTATTGGATAGAAAGAGTATGCCCTCATCACCTTTCAGCATTATGCAAAATTGGGCAGGGTCATGCCTGTAATCCTAGCACTCTGGGAGGCTAAGATAGGAGATCACCTGAGCTCAAGAGTTCAAGACAAGCCTGAGTAAAAATGAGACCTTGTCTCTACAAATGACTGGGCACTGTGGTGGCCACCTTTACTCCCAGCTATTCTGGAAGGTGAGGAAGGAGGATATCTGGAGCCCAAGAATTTGAGGTTGCTGTGAGCTATGGTAATGTCACAGCCCTCTACCCAGGGTGACAAAGTGAGATTCTGACTCAAAAAAAAAAAAAAAAAAAAACCTACTAAACTACTAAAGTGTGATTTAAAAACTTTTTTTCTAATAATTGATTTATAAGTTTAATATGAAGTAAGACTAAAGGCTAATGTACAACACAGGTAAAATATCTGCAGAAAAAATTAGCACACATCTATTCCTTGAGAAGAATGCAGACTATTTCAAGGCTAATACTAAAACCTGATCAATCAATGAGAATGTCAACTTGTAGCTTCCACATTTGAGAGGATAAAAGTTTCATGTATGACAATTCACAAAATGAGGTAGTTCTACAACAGTCCTGTCCGAGTGATTAACTATCTGGGGCTCCTCTAGAGTTTCCCCAACTCTGAGCAGAAGCTTTGAATAATTATATATGATGGTACTTCTCTTTTACTCTCCCTCTCCGCTAGCTTTTGAAGCTAAATAATCCTATGTCCATCTTGGTTACAGAAGAACTTTCAGGATATCTGCCCTGTTACAAAGAGTAGTCAGCTAACTTCCAGGCTCAGAAGAATACAATGCAAGCTAGCTGACCACCAGCGTGTTTCGTATGTACTATAGACACTGCATTGGCGCTCATTCCCAGAGATACACTACTCAGTCATCTTGCACCTAGAAATGCATGAATTTTTCTGGCCAGTAGAATGTGAGCAATTAATGTATATACCCAGAGTGACTCCCCCACTCCAATGATAGTTGTATTGGGTTAGACTGTGGCCACTAAAAGATATGTTCACCCAGAGTTTCAAAATGGAATAATGGTCTTTGCCCATGTAAGTAAGGCAAAGACCTCCAGATGAGTTCATGCTAGGTTAGGGTAGGCTCTAATATTAATGCTAAGCTATAATGAAAGGGGAGACAGACACAGATGCACAGAGGGGAAAGCCATATGAGGTGAAGGCAGAGAGTGGAGGGGAAGCCACCAAATAAACTAAAGCTCACCAGGGATTGTCAGCAGCAAGCAGGAGCAGAGAGAGGTGTGGGATGGAGTCCCCATGAGAGCAATTCAATGTTGGACTTCTGTCTCCAGTTGTGAGAGAACAAGTTTCTGCTATTTTAAATTACCAAATTTGTGGCAATTTGTTATGGTACCTTAGGAAACTAATGTAATAATCTTTGTGTTTATGTGTTAAATTGGTGATGGGAGATAGATCCTTGAGTCATTGCTTAGAGAAGAGATTCCCAAGAGAACCACTTGATCAGTAACTTCCTCACTGAATTTACAAATAAATGAGAAATACGAATCATGTTAAGTCATAGAAATTTGGAACTTTTCCACTCCTTTCTAAACAGCGTTGAGTGCTGTATGATAATTGGGAGAAGACCACATGGCTTAGCCTTGTGGAAGTATCATAATCTCTGCTTCCCCCTCCCTCTTTTTGGCAGAGTCTCACCCTGTCACCCCTGGGTTCAAGCAATTCTTCTGCCTCAGTTTCTCCAGGAGCTGGGCAGACAGGAGTGCGCCTCAACACTCCTGGCTAACTTTTCTTTTTGTAGAGATGGGATCTCACTGTTGGTCAGTCTGGTCAAACTCCTGAGCTCAAACAATTCTTTCACCTTGGCCTCCTAGAGTGCTAGGATTAAAGGCATGAGCCACTGATCCTGGCCAACCTACTCTTGTGTGAAAACTTGAGGGTTAATTTCTGAGTTCAAGTTTTGGCTAGCCTATGTAGGCATAGAAATATAAATCCAGTTAACAGTATTTTTTTCAGGGCCAAGCAGCCTTGCAATAATCACTTGGCAAATGGATCCCAAAGTGTTGACAATGCTAAAAAGGTAATTAGCCAATTTGGGAATGAAGGGTTTATTCAGTAGTTGGTTAGAGTTTCAAGTACTAACAGGTAATGTGCATAAGGGTCTCCTGGGCTTTATTTTGGGTGATTTTAAATGGCAATCAAAAACAATGCAAAATAAAACTTAAATAAGGGATATTTTATCAGCTGAATTGTATCCTTCACCTTAAATTCTTGCCCTGAAGTCTCAGTCTCCAGTACCTCAGAATATGACTTTATTTGAAAATAGAGTCATTGCAAATGTAATTAGTTTAATTAAGATGAGGTCATACTGGAGAAAGGTGGGTCTTTTATCCAATATGACTGGTGTCCTAAGCGGGGAACTTTGGATACACACACAGGGAGAATGTCATGTGAATGAGAATAAGGAGGCAGTCAGCAAGACGATGCTTCTAGAAGCCACAGCACACAGAGATTGCAGCAAACCACTTGAAGCTACGGGAGAGACAGGAAACAGTTTTCCTCACTGCCTTTAGAAAACAAACAACTCTTCCAGCACCCTTATCTCAGACTTCTAGCCTCCAGAACCATAAGACAATAAATTTCAGTCATTTAAGCATCTTAAGTTTGTGTTATTTTGTCACAGCAGCCCTCGTAAACTGAAATAGGAAGGTTATTGGTTCAAACAGGAAAATAAGTCCAGAGGCAAGGCAAATTTCAACTAGAGATTTATCAGATCTCTTTCTTCATTCTCTTAGAGGATCTCTTCTTTCTAGGTAACTTTTGTGTTCTGACTGGCTTCCTTCCTAAAGCAAAATAGTTGCAGGAGTTTCAGGCATCACATTCATCTTTGTGTTGTCTAGAGAAAGAGACAGTGTCTTTGTCCCAGTATTCTAAATAAAATATTTGAATTCAGTTTGGACTAACTTTGGCGGCTGCTAAATAACTATGGTGGCTTTATAATCAGAGTGTTGAGCAATCTAAATAAATCAGGGTGCACTCTTAGATTGGAAGGTTAAGACCAAATTTCCTAGAAGGTAATGAGATGGATGGGAAAGGGTAATATACCTGAACGAAAGTAAGGTATCATAGGAAAATGGGAGTGGGAGAATGTAAGCTGAGCAGATAGAAATGTACATACCTTTGGACCAGATATACGTGTTTTATAACAATCTTATTTTTGTCTGTTAGATATTTTAAGTTTCCTTGTGCTAACCCATTAACTTTACCATTTATAATTTCTGATTTACTGTTTTCTTCAAAAAGAAAGTTCACATTTCTTATAACTGTTAATTTTATGTACATTATTTCTAATTCTTTATGCTATTAAGAATGAAATTAATTTATAATTGTTTTTAGCTTTCTAACTAGTTTCCCATATAGGCATATTTAATTTTTTATACTGCCAAAAGATAAATTTAGTTGAAACACTATTTAAAACTCATGCAAACGTTACTAATACCACTAATTTAAAAAAAATAATAAGGTATTTTTATAATTTTAAAGTGGAGAACTATATTTACAAGGTGAAACTCATTTTATTTTTTCTATATATTTTCCAAGAGATATTTTATGTTTTATATTGCTGCAAAAATTTATCAGTATTATCTTTATGGAAAAAAATCACAAGTGTGTAATTTTAGTAAGATTTTGATTAATGAATTTTCTTTGGAGAAAGAAAACATTTTGAAGGTCAATTTCCGAGACTGTGATTTTTCTCTCTCTCTCTTTTTTTTTTTTTAGTTCCAGTGACCAACACTGCAACACTGATTTTAATAACTTAAAAAGAGCTTCTGATTAAGAAGGATGTCACTTAAAAATCTCAGAGCTCCCACTTTAACAGAATATACATATTTGTGGGAATACTGCATGAAAGAAGCAGTTGGTAAGCAAGTTTAGAAAATAATGTCATGGTATGATCTATAGTGAAATGTAATGAGAAAATATTGTATTACCCTGATGTGATCAAAAATTGAAATGAAAACTGCAATAGTATTTGTCCAGAATGATTGCATTCCAAAGAGCATCTGGACTTCAATGAGTTTGCAGATTGATAAACTATGCAATTAACCAATATCCAATTTACTGGAGTAGCAAGTCAAGCAATCAGATGAGACTAGGTCAGAGGGATGCAATACTTTCCTATTTATGAGTTTTAAATATATTTCAGAGATTAAAATGAAAGCCTTTCCATTATTTGAAGTAAAAAACACTTTACATTACTCTATTTTTTTTTCCAGACTGCATTACATTAACTCTTTCTATCCCAGTTTCAAACACTGGAAAATTTTCTGGGGGATTATTTTATTTTATTTTATTTATTTATTTATTTATTTATTTATTTATTTATTTGTTTGTTTGTTTGTTTATTTATTTATTTATTTTATAGAGACAGAGTCTCACTTTATTGCCCTCAGTAGAGTGCTGTGGAATCACACAGCTCATAGCAACCTCCAACTGTCAGGCCTAGGTGAATCTCTTGCCTCAACCTCCTGAGTACCTGG
>CAUYON010067025.1:0-47788 GCA_963573935.1 Arctocebus calabarensis | reverse complement strand
AAAAAAAAAAAAACAAGTTATTACTTAGCCCTGCGCCTCCTAAGAGTTCAACAGTAAACGAGATGAGGCCCAGGCTAGGTTTCAATGATGGAGTGAGCAATCTGTGGCTGATGTCCTTATTAGCAACCCCCCTGGGCTGCTTCACATGGAGACTGTAAAGCTTTCGGTTTCTCCTGGAAAAATCCTGATTAAAAGAATACACTCGAAGGTCTCATCTGCTGCCGGGTGTTCCTACTGCTAAACCTTCTCATCAACTTCTGACAAGATTCTCCAAAGAAACTGTAGGCACGAAGATGAATCCATGCTGCAGAGGTGAACAGCCACGCACCTGTTCAGATGTTGAAAAACCATGACACTGAGTTCACTATTGTGGCCTTGCACAAATATAAACTAGGCAGGCACAAGTTTGATATTTTAAAAATGGCCTAGTTTTTGTTATGATACATCACCTAAACCAATTTTTACATTTTTCTATGTAAGGAAAATTCAATTTACGGCCCAATACCCATAGGGCCCCATGTCTTTTTAACAAGATTACAGAGGAAAAGAAAAAAAATCCCTTTTCCAATTCAGGTCAAAGGTCAATGTGTACAGTAAATGAGGTGGTTTTCTATTTTTAAAACATGTCTGTATTCTGTGCTCATGGCATAGCTCTCAAAGACCCAACTCAAAAGATTTTTCTCTTTGTGATTTTCATACCAAGCACACCTCACAGATCTCTCTGCCAGAAAGATTATGATGTATCTCTTCACATTATTCATATTACATCATATGAAGAGTTACAAAAATTTTAGGGATAAATTGATTCCTAAAGCAGAAGGTCTAAGCAATATTTAAAAAGCCAAAATTTCAACAGACATTAAATATCCACTTGCAATGAGTACTTGCTTATGCTATAGCTCACTCTTATACTGCCAAATTATTATACATCATGTCAAGGCCTAAAAACTGTTAATCAATAAAGAAAGCAGACAGGACAGAGAGAAGAAGAAGTAGGGTTCAGGTTTCATCCACACCTTTGCCAATGATTCACCACAGGGCCTTGGCGAAAACAGCCACAGTTTCTCTCCAAAAAAGTACTTACAAGATTTTGCAGGTAAAAGTTATTTCTGTAAAGTAAATGATAATGATATATTTCAAACAATCCAATTTATGAGGCCGAGTGCAGTGGCTCACACTTGTAACCGTAGCACTCTGGGAGGCCAAGGTGGGTGGACTGTCTGAGTGCACAAGTTTGAGACCAGCCTGAGCTAGAGCAAGACCCCATCTCTAAACTAGCTGGGTGTTCTAGCTGGGTGTTGTTTTGGGTATCTGTAGTCCCAGCTACTCAGGAGACTGAGCCAAGAGGATCACTTGTACCCAAGTGGTGAAGGTTGCTCTCAGCTATGATGCCATGGCACTCTACCCAAGATGACAAAATGAAACAGTCTCAAAAAAAAAAAAAAAAATCCAGTTTATGCAAGTGAATAACCTTGCCACCTTTCTCAGCAAGTGTGTGAGATTATTTTATCAAGAGTCATATGAACCTTCCCAATTACTAAGCCTACTCTGAACGGAAAATTCAAAGTGTATTCAGTCCTCAGAGACTTGCTAAAAACCTGACCTTTCTATATGCTGTGTCTTGCAGCCACATCTGAAGCCAGCAATTGGCATCTTTCATTCCATATCAAAGGAGAGAGAAAATGTGTGAAGTCACATGAATTTATGGTGACTCAGTAAATGCCACAAACAAGAAGGAGACACAAAATAAATCACTTCATTGTTCCCTCCATTCCCTGGGTCAGAAGAAGCTAAGGAGCACGTTATACCTTAGGGAGGGGTTGAGGCTGCAATAGGTGCTGGTTTTTCCAAGTACCAATCTCTCCTATACTTTAAACAGAATCTGTAGAAGGCATGCTTTAGTCAAGGATGAAAGCCTCTCTTCTCCTTGCTCTGGGAAGTCTTATTATTCAGGCATAATTTCTTTAGCTCAAGGGATGTCAGGGTCAGGGTGAAGTGCATCCTGCCACCCACAAGCCCCACCAAGCTGTTTGGAAGGGGGAGGTAAAGGAGATGACTGGGGTCTGAAAACAAAAATCACTGGGCGCCAGCCACATACACCTGAGCTGGCGGGTTCAAATCCAGCCCAGGCCCGCCCAACAACAATGACGGCTGCAACCAAAAAATGGCCGGGTGTTGTGGCGGGCGCCTGTAGTCCCAGCTAGTTGGGAGGCGGAGGCAAGAGACTCTCTTGAGCCCAGGAATTGGAGGTTGCTGTGAACTGTGATGCCACAGCACTCTATCCAGGGTGACAGCTCGAGGTTCTGTTTCAAAAAAAAAAAAAAAAAAATCAGTGGGATACCAATCAGAAGAACAAACAATTTCAGAAGTTCTGGAGGCAAATAGCATATTAACAAACAGAGTTTCAACAATAAATTGCCAATAGTAAACTAAATACTATTTAAACATAATTGTAAGTTATCTGAGTATGCTGAGACTGAATGAAAAATAGACTTCACCTGTGTTGGTGACACCTTTGTGGTAAGTTTAGTCCTCTTTACTAGATCAGAGCTGGGACACTGTTTTTGGAAAAACAAAGCCATAATGTCCAGTTCCCAGAAAATCCTGACTTCCTCATTCTTTGTGACTCTGATCAGGACCCACCTACCCTTACTTTTTGAATGGGGGGATTGAGTCATTTGCTTCATTTTATTTCTAAACATTAAACATCTTTCTAGGTATCTCTAGAAGCCAGAGCTAAGGATTCAGAAATGTGAAATGAATGTAAATATTTCCCTGCTTGGAGGAGATTTAGTGAGAATCCCTTCCAGGGATGAGTGAGATGGGGCATGCTGAGAGGATGAACTCAGTGATAAGGGCTGAGAAGGTGGCTGAATAAAAGATTCTGCAAGACAGGATTCTTGGGACTTGGTGGAGACTTGGGTGGTAGAGGGTTGAAGGCATGAGGACTATAGGTGGCTCCCAGAGCTCGGGCTGGGGCTTCTGTGAGGATGGGGGTTCCATCAGCTCGCCCAGGGAGTACAGAGGAGGGACATGTTTGGGAAAACAGTACCAGAAGCTCTACTGTTGTACATGTAAAACCAGGAGGATTTGAAAGTAAAGGCAGGCAGCAAGCAGTGGCTCACGCCTGGAATCCTAGCACTCTGGGAGGCAGAGGCAGGTGGATTGTTTGAGCTCAGGAGTCCAAGACCAGCCTGAGCAAGAAGGAGATGAGACCCCCATCTCTAAAAAAAAAAAAATCAGCCGGGCATTGTGGTGGGCGCCTGTAGTCCCAGCTACTTGGGAGACTGAGGCAAGAGGATTGCTTGAGCCCATGAGCTTGAGGTTGCTGTGAGCAGTGATGCCATGGCACTCTACCAAAGGGGACAAAATGAGATTCTGAGGAAAGGAAAGAGAAGGGGAAAGGAATGGGAAAGGGAAAAAGGAAAAGGGAAAAGAAAGGCATCTAATGGACTCCTGAATGAAAGAACTGGGCACATCAGGTGCTCATATATGGGAGGGAATGAAAGGGAGCAAAGACGGGCCTGTGGGACACCCCAACATTTCAGATGTAGAGAAACTGAGGAGCTGCAGGCAGAGAAGGAGAAAAATGCAAGGATGAGTGAGGTTACAGGCACCTAGGGAAGGGGTCCTCCCTCTCAACAGGAGGAAAGTCAGAAGTCAGTCTGCATCTGAGAGCAAGGAAGGGCTGAGACAGCAGCTGTCGTCAAGTCCGATAGAGACATAAAATAAGATGGGATGCCAGTGCTAAGCCCACAAAATAAAAATACCTGAAAAATGTCTTAAGGCAAAACTTTAGTCTCTAGGACTAGAGGCCTCTGGCCTTATAATATTTGCTACAAAATCACAGACCCTTTTAGGGCAAATATCCAAAGGCCAGTTGAGTTTATTCCCACTGATATAATCTAAGTACTTTACGTGAAAATCTTTTCTCAGTTTAGTAAGAGCAATAATATTTATGTCATTTCTATTTGAAGATAAATCAAAACCAACTATAGCACAAACAAGAATTTGAAAAGCATTTTACTGAGATAACTTATGAAGTTATCTTTTGAGGTTTGAGGCTTCCAGTGTAAAAGGTCTGTATTCCTTTTACACTGGAAATCACAATAAAAATATTTGATAATTCAAACAAAAAAAATTCAAACAATAAAAATGTTTGATAATTCAAATCAATCACCAACAATTAATTAAGAAACAGGCCCTGTTTAGATTATTTAAATTTACTAAACTCATTATTCTGCCAACCTATTTGAGTTTATATTAAACCTGGATTTTTGGTTTTTTGGTTTTTTTTTTTATTTCAGATTAATGTGAAGGTATAAACAACCAGGTCTAAAGTTTGATTATAATAAAAAATCTGCATTTTGTTCACAACTAGAAATAGTTTTTTTAGAATTCACATATTAACAATATTAACAAATAAATGCACCAGAAAAAAGAAAATTTCTAGAGTTTACATACATGAATACTGTTTGCTAAGTAGCCAGAAAATGGCACTCCAGGAGAATTAGAAATATTCACTTCTGTAAATAAAGCTCTTATTTAAACACTTGGGTCAATTTTCTTTTTAAGGATTTAGGGATTTTAAAGGATTATAAACATACTGCAAGTGTAATTTTATTCACCCAGATTTAAGAAAGAGCTCCTGTAACAATATTTTGAACAAAAAGTCATTTCAGTTTACATTTATAATTTAGTTCTTTTGCCAACTAGTAAGAAATACATATTTTAAAAATCTGAAACAGCCTGTATTTAAAACTCTAGCACTTTTTCTATCATATATTATGTAATATTTGAACTTTCTAAAGCTTCAAAAATATGTCTGTCTGGACACATGCTTTGTCCTTAGAGGAAATCTTTTCTCATTGCAAGAAGTTAAAATAAGCACTTCAAACAGAAAATAATATATTCTGCATAATTATTTTCCAGAAGGAAAAGATTTGTGGCTTTTTTTATTGATGGGTGGTTATTCGTATTTGTTGGTTATAAGGTAAAAATGAAAACTAAATTAACCAAGTATTTCCTCATTCTCTCTTACATACAAAACACTTAAGAAAATATCTTACTAGTGCCTACTGATTAAATCACTTAGAAAAAAACCATCTGTTTCTATCTAGCTAAGACTCGTGTGGATACTCATATTATGCACCAGTTCAGCCTGACAGGACTAGACTCGCCCCTGGAGATTTGAATATGCAACCTACAATAAATGAGCATGATTCCCCCTGACCTCAGGACACTCTAGGAAGAAAGAGACACATCTAAAGAATGTAATTTCCAATATAAAGTGACAGGAGCTAGGACACAAACATGAATGAAGGCATTGAAGGCTGCTTCCATGCAGATGTCACCTCGTCTGCCTACTACAGCTTCACGTAATCTCAACTCAAATACTTCAACTCCTGCTCTGTGCTTACAATCAGCCAAAAGGTCAGATTAATATTACAGCGTCCAAAAAGAGGGATCAAGTGTGCGCCTTAGCTGGCTGAGGCCCCAAAGCTAATGACTACAGGCCCCAGGTATGCCCCCCCAACCTTGTCTTTCTGTCCTTTGGGTCTTGATCTTTCATCACATGTAAAATAGAAATAGTACTATTCAGCTTCCCTAGTTCTGAAATGGTCACGTGGATAAACGCTTAGTAGTTTTTAAACCCCGTGGAGAGTCTATGCAAACACAAAACCCAGCATCATACTTTCAACTATTCATACAACCTTCTGAGTAATCAACACCTTTGTACAAAGGTGTAAAATTATAATGTCACAAAAGAATATGATGGCTGTAGGAGCTAACAAAAGAGGATGGGAGAAAAGAAAAAAGAAGAGAAGATATCACTAAAACGATATGAAATTTATTTTTACGGAATTTCTAAAACAATTTTTTAAAGTCAGCAGGTTGGCTGGCCAGCAAAAACAATGACAAATTAAGGGAATCACTGAGTGTTCGATCTGGATGAACACGTAAGTCCTTCAAGTCCAACTCCCTTCATTGAATGAAGTGATTCTCAACTCAAATGTGGCTGCACATCAGAGTGGCCACTATTTTTCAGCCCTAGTATCTATCCTCACGTGTCTAAATGAAGCAGGCTGCTTGGACAGGGGGGCCCTGGCACTAATTTCATCTCCTGTCTTTTGTCACATCCCAAGGGAATTCACAGGAATGCCTCCTCGCCTCACTGTCCACAGCACCGTCCTAACCAAGCCCACCTCACTATGGAAGCTCAGGGCAAACCGTGAACAGCCCAGGAAGAGGCCAAACTATATAGGCCCTACCCTGGACCATGCTTACAGCACAGATGAACAAACTGGTGAAGACAAAAAAAGCCCTGAATCTGTCTAGGCAGAGGGAATAAAAACCTGCACAAGGAACTCAGCAAGGCGGAATGCTGAGGGCTACAGGAGAAGTGAACAAATTAAGCAGGGAGAGACAAAAATCTCAGTAGAGTGTGTTAAATGAAGTATTGACAGTGAAGAAGATGACTTAAATGTCCACCAACCTCCTCTTAAAATAAAACCAGTTATCATGGCCCACAGGTAGCCCAAATTATGTATTTTTTCCTGTAAAAAGGGAGATCTAATAAAAATTTTCCATCATATCAAAAATGTTTTAAAAACCAGAGCCAACGTGTTCATGTTGGAATGGCTTATCTGCACATTATTCCCAGGCATCCTCTGCTCCCTGCTACGTAAAATGAGAAAGGGCTGTAATCACACAATACAAAGGACAAAGAAATCAGACCAGAAAACATAGGCAATGTGCAAGGCATCTCCACGCTGCCTCCCACATTCTCAGTGTGCCACTCAGCTCTGGCTCTCAAAGAGCATTTTCCTCCTCTGGGACCAGGGCCCACATCTGCAGTGGGAATGGTCTCATTCCCCAGTGACCAGGTCCTCTGGGGCATCACATGGACTTGCCCTCTCTGGGATTCACATCTTTCCTTTGCTTGTCCATAAGTAGAATCCACAATCCACCTCAATGAAAAATACAATAAAGGCCGGGCACAGTGGTTCACGCTTGTAATCCTAGCACTCTGCGAGGCCGAGGTGGGTGGATTGCTTGAGCTCAGGAGTTCAAGACTAGCCTGAGCAAGAACAGACCTTATCTCTACTAAAAACAGAAAAACTGGGTGGCACCTGTGGCTCAACGAGTGGGGTGCCGGCTCCATATACCCAAGGTGGCAGGTTCAAACCCGGCCGCAGCCAAAAACTGCAAAAAAAATAAAAATAGCAAAGCCAGCTGAGAGTTGTCATGGGCACCCATAGTTCCAGCTACTCAGAGGCTGAAGCAAGAGGATCTCTTGAGCCCAGGAGTTTTAGGTTGCTGTGAGCTCTGATGACGCCACAGCACTCTACCCCAGAGCAACCAAGGGAGACTCTTTCTCAAAAGAAAAGAAAACACAGCAAAGGAATTTTTTGGATTTTAGCCAGATCTCCAAGGGCAGAACTTTATTTCTTACGTAAAAGATAAGGCTTCCCCGTTAGAGGGACTAAAGCAGAAAAACAAAGCCCCCTGAATGGGGTTCAGGCCACAAGCCAGAGGAAACGGAGCAGGCAGCACCTGTGGCTCAACAGAGTAGGGCGCTGGCCCCATATGCCAGAGGTGGCGGGTTCAAACCCAACCCCAGGCAAAAACTGAAAAAAAAAAAAAAAAAGAAGAAGAAGAAGAAACAGAGCCGTTCCAAGGGGGTTGCAGTGCTATCGCAGAACCCAGGTGACTGGAACCCAGTCAGGGCACCTCACAGAAGGACAGCATCAGTGAACACTCACCATCTCAGCCACAAGCAGTCTGGTCTTCTCCAAATCAAACTGTAACCCTAATTATCAGCACAATGTACAATATGCAACATTCAAATATAAGTAGCCCCAGGCAGCCAGCACCTTCCATCTCCTTCTGTGTATTCAAACCACAATGAATAAAATCATTTTATTTTAGAGAATTACATCTTCTACTGGAAAATTCAAGCTTTGATCTTGGATTCGTCCCCTTTCTATTCTCTCATTTGGAGGAAAAATCAAGCATTTTAGATGATATGCGTGTACCTTTGGATCCCTTCCCTCTCACACACACACTTCTCCCCACCTGGAAAGGCCCTGGGCCTCCAAACTAGGGAAGCACCAGCACTGTGTCTCCAGCCAAAAGGGCTGATTGAAAGGCCATTTTATGATCAAGAAGTTGGACAGTCACTACCAAGCAGAAAGGAGAGAGAGAAAGGAACACTCGGTCCCTTCCCTCTCTTCCCTTTCCAAGGGGCTGCCAGGGCCCTTCCCTGGGCTGCTCCTCGGAGTGCCTAGAAGCTGAGGCCAACTCAGAACCAAGGAAACAAACACTCGTGTTCTACTACTGTTCAATAATCCAGCTTCTTTTTTTTCTTGTAGAGACAGAGTCTCACTTTGTCACCCTTGGTAGAGTGCCGTGGCGTCACCCAGCTCACAGCAACCTCCAGCTCCTGGGCTTAGGCGATTCTCTTGCCTCAGCCTCCCGAGTAGCTGGGACTACAGGCGCCCACCCCACGCCCGGCTATTTTTCTGTTTTTGCAGTTCAGCAACGGAGACAGAGTATCACTTTGTTATCCTCGATAGAGTGTCATGGTGTCACTCAGCAACCTCAAACTCTTGAGCTTAAGCAAATTTTCTTGCCTCGGCCTCCCTAGTAACCGGGACTACAGGTGCCCGCCACAAAGCCCAGCTGTTTTTTTGTTTATTTGTTTTAGCCCCAGCCAGGTTCAAACCTACCAGCCCAGTGCATGTGGCCGCCGCCCTAACCACTGAGCATGAGCACCCAGCCTCCAGTTTCCTTTTTAAACACAGCAACAGAATGCATTCTTTAATCACCTTTGATTTCCAATTAGTGTAACACACATCCATATAAAAGAAAAACAGAGGCCAGGGAGGGAGAGGCCGATGTGGTGGCTCTTTAGGAGGCAGAGATGGGCGGATTGCTCGAGCTCAGGAGTTAGATACCAGCCTGAGCAAGAGTGAGACCTCGTCTCTAAAAATAGCCGGTGTTATGGCAGGTGCCTGTAGTCCCTGCTACTCAGGAGGCTGAGACCAGAGAATGACTTGAGCCCAGGAGTTTGAAGTTGCTGTGAGCTATGACACCACAGCACTTTACCAAGGGCAACATAGTGAGACTGTCTTGAATAAATAAATAAATAAATAATGGGGAAGCATAAACCTATAAAGTCACCTATAATCCCAACCCTAGAAATATACTCTCATACAGCTAATAAATTGGTTTTTTTCTCCATGTGGTTCTTAGTATATTCTTAACAGTAATTTTTCTTACTGAAAAAAAAAAAATGGGCGGCGCCTGTAGAGGTGGCAGGTTCAAACAAACATACAACAAAAAAAAAGATCATAGAATTCTGCAACTTTTATCAAGTGTATATTTCATTGACGTGTCAATCCATAGAGAACCATCTTACTTCTTTGTGATAATCATGGCATTGACTATTGATTTCATTCACTGTAAACACTGACATAACGGAAATACAAGGTATTTAAAAAATAAAAGAGCTTATTCAGGATCCATGAACTCTACTCAGTAACAAGCTGCTTGGTTAAACGTGCGAGAAGCATCCTGACCTTTGCATAAATTGCCAGGCCTGCCAGTTACAGCTTCAGTAAGGAAGCTATTGTGTGCAGCTGGGAGAGGGAGGTAAGTAGGAAAATTTGGGAGAGTGAGTCCAGTATTGCTTACCAGACCACAAACATTCCACCAGGACGGAGGGGTACCTGGGAGCAGAAACTGAAACAAAATAACCTTTAAAAAGTTAGAGACCATCTCCCTGCTGGCCACAGCTATCAGGAAAAAGAGCTCTAACTCCTGAGGTAGCTGAGACCTTGAATCCATACTGCCAACAGCTCCTGGGGGGGAATTATGTAGCTGGAATGCTGCAATGAGCTCCCAGCCCTGCTGCTTCCTATGCCACTGGGGCAAATCACCCAAGCAGTTAACGCAGGCTGCCTCTTCTATTAAAATGGGACATTACCAGCTACCCTGGGGGGTTACTTTGAGAACAAAATTAATTAATGAGAGTGAAAGTTTAGTAAGGAGCCTGACACACGGGCGGCACCTGTGTGGCTCAAAGGAGTAGGTCACTGGCCCCATATGCAGGAGGTGGCGGGTTCAAACCCAGCCCTGGCCAAAAACCACAAAAAAAAAAAAAAAAAGAGCCCGACACATCATGAGTATCAATAATGCTAGCTATCATCTTGATGTCTGCAAGGCAAGGAAAGGCCAATTCTCTATTAAAGTAACAATACCTGGAGGCAGCAAGCTTGCTGTTACTCCAACTGCCTTTCCGGGTAGCACAGACAATAAATGACAGTAATTTATTCTATAACACCAGCCAGCAACAGATATTGACAATCACATTCAAAACTTTGGCCAAATTCCCAAACAGCCTGTAGGCAACAGAGCCTTCCTCCCCTCACACCCTCTCAGCTTTGCAGCGCCCCACGTCTGTAAGAGGAGGCCTGCTCTGACTAAAGAGAGCACGGCTTTCTCCTTCCTTCTGCAGGCGCCAGACAGCACAGGCAGCCACGCGAGGACACCACTTCATAACAAAACACTCAAGGTCTGTGAGTGGTGTCACAAGACAAATTACAACAAGTTCAATTATAGACCTAACTGTATTTTATTCAAGATTCATTGACACAGGCCACCTCCCTTATACAAAATACAGTGGAAGCTCCCACCAGGCAAAGGCAGAACAGTGAGTTCTGTAAGATGAAAACAAGGAAACAGACCAAGGAGGGGGGGAGGGGAGACTGACTGACATCAGGTTACTCCAGGTTATTTTTTTGTAAGGGTTAAAGCAGAGAGGACTTCCTTATCATGCTGACTCAGGTAGACTGGAATCTCCTGTTGTCAGGAAAACTGGTCTGTTTTGGGATCCATCTGCATCCTTCAAGTTCCAGTTTGGTGGCATTCGGCATGAGTGACTCCTTTTTTGTTTGGTCTCATCTGTTGGGGCCCAGTGCCAAAGCTCAGTCCAAAACCTCCACCTTCTGTAAATTTCAACAGTGGCAAGCCCTACCAACTCCAGAGCACAAAACACATAAATGCTCAAATGTTCAGCTCCAAGACAACAGGAGCTGCTCACTGACGTAGGCCAGTGTGCCTAGGACAGTGCCTGGCAGAACTCTGCTCAATGTACAAGTAATTTCAATGCACAATAAAAATGTAATGACCTCAAAGATTTTAAGGCATGAGAAAAGAAATATTTCAAACAGGCCTTAGAAGAGAAACCCAAGATAAACTTGTACATCCAATACAATGCCTGGGCATAGCAGGCATGCAGAAAACATTCCCAGAAGGAACAAATGTAGTAAAAACAGTAACCCAGAAACACTGGGAATAAATCCTTTGGGATTATAAGATTTTTCTAGACAGCTGAAGACATTAAGCACCTAAGCTATTTTTATTTTAAACATTTTTGGATGGGAACTGTTTAGTGTATTTTTTCAAAAGCTACAAAGAATGCAATTTAACCCCCTTTTTTTGGTGCTGAGTACAATATGCTCTTTAAAATGCACTCCAGGGCCTGAAGCAGAAAATCTTAAACTTGTTGGGCCAGACACCCCCTCAGACAGGCTGAAGTCTGTGGACCCTTCAGAATAAAGTTTTCAAGTGCATAAATGAGAGCACAAAGAAAAACAAAATGACTTAATTACACTGAAAGGGAATTATGCAAATAATTATGGTAGAGTTCTATGTGCTTATTACTGCATTAAACAAGACCAAGTGGCAAGTCACATAACTACTGTCATTCAAAGTAATGACGAGCACATATAGTAATTCTGAAAAATGTATAAAAACTAATGAAATATGAAAAAAACTAAGTATGATATTGTGATATAAAAAGATATACTTAGTCCCTGGTTCCTGACACACAAGCAGCTAAAACGCTTGGAATTTCCTGGGTGATGGGGTGATAGGAATGCCTTTTGTTATTTGTAACAAGCCCCAAAGAATCTCACCATAGTTTAGCTAATGGTAACTCTCAGTGGCCCTGGCTAGCTGTAGGGTGGGGGCTGGCAGCCAGAGGAACCAACTGTGGAATTAGGGAGTTGGAATTCGGCCCCCCAACACCAGCCTCCACCTCCTAGGAGGGGAAAAAGGTGAGGGGTAGTAACAGAGTTAATGGCCAAAGGCCAGTGATTTTCTCCATCATGCTCACATAATGTACAGTCCATAAAAACCCTCAGAGAGCTTCTGGGTTGAACGTAGGTGTTGGGAGGGTGCAGAGAGAGAGGACACGGACGTCTGGAGACCCCTCAACCACACCTGGCCCTATGCACCCCTTCCATCAGGCTGTCTGATTTGTGTTCTTTATCATAAACCACTACATGTAATTAAAGAGTGTTGTGAGTTCTGTGGGCCATTCCAGCAAATTATTAAACCTGAGGAGGAGATCGTGGGAACCTCTGATTTCCAGCTGGTCAATTGGTGTCAAAGGGAACTCTGTGAGACTGAGCCCTGCGCCTGTGTGGTCCGTGCTAACTCCAGGTAGACAGCATCAGAATCTACCTAAATCAGATGTCGGTGTGGGGGAAAAGCCTGACCCATTTGATGCCAGAAATGCTGGCAGTAGAAAAGATCACAGTACCACAATTTTATTTATTTATTTATTTTTTGAGGCAGAGTCTCACTTTGTCGCCCTGGGTAGAGTGCTGTGGTGTAACAGCTCACAGCAACCTCAAACTCTTAGGCTTAAGTGATTCTCTTGCCTCAGCCTCCTGAGCAGCTGGGACTACAGGAGCCCGCCACAACGCCTGGCTATTTTTAGAGATGGAGTCTCACTCTTGCTTAGGCTGCTCTTGAATCCTGTGAGCTCAGGCAATCCACCCGCCTCGGCCTCCCAGAGTACTAGGATTACAGGCATGAGCCACCATCCCGGGCCAGCCCCTCGATTTTATTGATGTCACCATCATAGGAACTGACAACACAGGCTGAGTACGCCTCATCCAGAAATCCAAACTGCTCTGAAATCTGAAACTTTCTGAGCACAGACAGCAAATGCTCATTGGGGCATTTCATATTTTAGATTTTCAGATTTGGGGTGAGACGACAACAGTATAACACAGATACACTTGCTGGTCCCAAGCATTTCAGATAAGTGTCACACACCCAATCCCTGTCATGCTACTGGATTTGCTGATCACACTCATAATTAGTAAAAATAAAGATGCGATTTTTTTCCCCATCCAAGTACACGGTATTCTCAGACCCCAGGTTAAGGACTCTTGAACTAAAGGAAGCCCAGAGGGTAATGATAGAGTCAAATGCAGGAACCCCGTCCAAATGGATCAACCGTCACCCTTCCAAAGGCTGTCCCACCCTGGAAAGGTGGATGTCCCACCCAGAAATCCCGCATCCACCATTACTCAGGCAATGACTTCTTTCTCGAACTCAGCTCACCCTCACCGGGGTAGACACAAAGGCCGCTGTTGCCCACACAGAACCTGGATTCCACTTTCCTTCTGATCTGCGTCTTGGAATAATTTTTATTTTTGGTCTTTGACCTCTCAGGTAAGGGGGCCAACTCCAATTCTAAAATAATAACCACCACCAATCACCTCTCTTGGGACCCTGGTGTGTATGTATATAATACATACATGAATAATGCAACAAAGCCATTGCCCCCTTTCTAATGCAAACATAAATCCAACTGCAAATGAGAAAACCCCACCAGAAGCTGTAGCCGCCAAGCTTCAGAGAGAAATTAAAGTGGCCTGATTCAATCCATAAGGCAGGCAATTCTAACTGGGTAAAACCCAGGTGTCCGTTAGCTAGAATGAAATTAATCTCTACATAATAGAAATTCTTCATCAATACAAACACATCATGACTCTTTCAAATGTCACCAGTGTTCAGTTTAAGTCCGATGTGCTTTATAGTCTACCTAGCCCTTGCACATAGCTCAGCCCAACACAGAAACAGATGGAAAAGTGTTTTCAGCTGCCAGCTTCATGGTACCCCCCCCTGCCAATCGGAGGCCAGGTAAAGCATAACAAAATAAACACCTCAGAAGCCCCATTTCAAGAAACTGTAGATTTGGTTTCAGCTCACATATGATAGCCACTGCAGGCAAGCACAGGAGTCTTTGCTACAGAATGTTCTCCCATGACTTCTGCTAGTGTCTGATGATTCCAGACCCAGTTCAAATGTCAACTGTCTGCTCTGCTCCACCCCCTACAGGGCTGCTCTCCTGGTGCCCAGGGCACTTGATCCTCTGCTGTGACACCTGTCACAGCTGAGTCTCCCATCGCACACTCTCAGCTGGGTGTGGGCTGCTGTCTGATTCATTTCTATGAACCCTGCAGGCTTATGTCAGAGTGTTTGCTGAGTGCACATATTTCAATGTGGGAGGCAAATGACTGGCAGTTTTCTGTTTCTCTACCTTAACGTGTAAAATAAATAATGTAACACTAATTTTCCTCAACTTAAACATATTTACTTGAAAATAAACTAAAGTGGCTCCATGCCTGTAGCTCAGCAGCTAGGGCACCAGCCACAAGCACTGGGGCTGACGGATTTGAACCTGGCCCAGACCTGCCAAACAATGACAACTGCAGCAAAAAAAAAAAAGCCAGACATTGTGGTGAGCACCTATCGTCCCAGCTACTTGGGAGGCCGAGTCAAGAGAATCACTTAAGCCCAAGAGTTTGAGGTTGCTGTGAGCTGTGATGTCACTGCACTCTACCAAGGGCAACACAGTGAGACTCTGCCTCATTAAAAAAAAAAAAAAAGAAGAAGAAGAAAAGAAAACAAACTAAAGTATTGCAGATAAACTGAATAGGTTAAAATGAAAGAAATAAACACTAGGAAGGCTTCATTTGCTAACTGAACCTAGTATTTTGTAGAAAGTGTGAGCAATGACATTTTATATAACCACATGTACATGGGGGCAGCGACATTTCTGACACCTCAGACATTAACACCACTTACCAAGGCCCATGTGTGGGCTTTACTAAGACTAGATCCTCTCACCAACTCTCTGCAGAAAACATCGGTATTCCCATTTTAAAGAAACGCAGCCTACTCAAGTCAGGAACCATGCTGGGTGCTGGGCTGAAGAGTGGGGACAGGTTGAACCTCATCTATGAAGCATATTGCAAGGGTACAAGTCAAATCTATCAAGTACTGAACACAAATGTCTTAACAGTGTGATTAAGTAAATGAGGTGAAAGCTATGTTAATTAGTAGGCTGTAAGCACTCCAATTTGTACAATAATCAACACATGGAATCCTACGAAAGCATAAATGTGTTCATGATCCATGTATACATGACTTAATAAAAAAAAAGAGTGGGGACAGACAGTAATGTGATTTAAGAAACAAGGCCACAGGGGAGAGGGGACTGAGCCCTACTGGTCAGGAGAGGTGAGAAAGGAAATAAGTAGCCCTGCAGACCCAGGACAGCCAGCCCCAGCCACCAACAAAGAGATGAAACTGACACAGCTAAGGTTGGAGACAAGATGGGGCCTGGGGACTAGGTGGGGTCTTGGCCAGGCCTGAATTTCCAACTGAACACCAGGGTAGCTAGGGAGGGAATAAGGAAAGATGACAGAGAGGAGGACAAAGTGGCCATGGCTTGTGTGACATGGCATATGGTTCTCCGTCCTCCCAAATGCTTCATTCATTACATCACATACGCAGCCTTCAAGTTATGGATGCAGTACCATAGAAAAGGCAGATTTCAAAACCTACAGAAACCAACAACTTTAGATGACAGCCTAAAATTAATTGTCAAAGATTATCTCTTCCTCTGCATGGTAATTACTTAAGAAGAATTTGGCTTAAATTAAAATCATGATAATACTAAGAACTGTCCTATTTTATGAAGCTAACAGTTCAAATTTTCCTCTTTTTATTTATGCAGTTTTTCGCCGGGGCTGGGTTCGAACCCACCACTTCCAGCATATGCCCTCCTCATGTGAGCCACAAGCGCCACCCATTCATTTGCCTCTTAATCAGATAAATATTCTTGCTCCTTCCGAGGAATGGCAGTAAAATAACTGTGATTCAAATTATTACATCTGGTGACACAATGTGTGTCAATTATTATTGACAGCACCAATAATTTTTTTAAAACATAAAATAATTCCTAGTATAGGGCTATCCTCAAATATACAGTGCCTTTGTCCAAATTAAGAACCAAACCCCTATCTTCCCCGTCATGGACAAAAACCCACGCGTGGGCCGATCTCAGTCGCTGCCTGCACCATTGCCTGGGTTCTTTTGTGCAGTGCACAACATACACAAACGCACATAACAGCCCAAAGTCCCACCACCCAAATCTGTCATGGTAAATTCCAAATGAATAAAAATATACACTAAACTAATTTGTGAGTGTCAGGCTCAATCGCAGGAGTGGGCTCTGAGTACGTCTTATATTTAACACGCTCACACTTACTGCATTCTTGAGTAAAGCCTACCACACATGTTCACGAATCCTGAACTTCATTCAGATCAGTGGTAGAAACAGATTCTCTCACATCATTTCAGTTATTTTCTTGAAATAAACTACACTCACTGAGCAGCCTTCTCTTTTCTTAAATCTTGATCAACAGGCAATCAGAGCTTTGGCCAATAAAGGGTGTTAGTTAAAAACGGTCTAATCTATTTTACATTTTACGTATTTTAAACTTTATGCAACACCAAGTGTAACAATAACAATACTATTTGCTACTCTTTGACTTTTTCCGACTCATAAATGTTAGATAACTTCAATATATGTTCCTAAAACTCAGACTGGAATTGAGTGGCAAATGCTTTCTTCCTGATTTCTATAGATGGAGGAAATCGGTTAAAGAAAACATACTATACAAGACAAAAATGAAATAGTATAAAGGTGCACAGCCAACAATGTTGTCCGAGTCTCAATTCATAATGACTGCGTCATCCTCAGCTAACTTTCTTCGTTAACTTTTACCTGCCTAGGCTCCCAGCACATGAGAAAGAAAATCTGATCTCCTCGTAGAACCAATCCCTCCAGGCCAGTTACCCCGGAGCTCATGTGTCATACTGTATGCTTAAAATTATTTCCAGTTACAAAATTCTACATTCTATAACAATAAATTGACTAATAGGATGAAAACAGCAACAAAAACAAAAGGCAAAACAAAACAAAAAAAGTGCCAACATCAGGAACCTGGGCTATAGGGTAAAGTATTACATGTAAGTTACAAAAATAAAAAATAAAAAAACCAAAACCGTCAGCTGGTAACCCCCCAAGGATAGACCCAGCTTGCCAAAAGTTCATGTGAAAAAGATTTAAGGATTGCAGTTCACTGTAAGCCCAGGATAAGCCAGTGAAAAGGCCTGGATAAAAAAAGAATGAAAAGGAGCTAGGAGAAATATCGTCCTCACACGAAGACAGGGTCACAGCCTCACCGTCCTCTTCCCTTACTGATCAGGTCACATAGGAAGTTTCATTTTTGGTTTTAGGTGACTTTAAAAAACAATAGCACCAAGGGCCATGAGGTACCTATGACAGGAGATGGGGTTAGGAGCTAGTGAAGGCCTTCAGCTGGGGTGTGGGAGACCAAAGTCACGGCAGCTGCCTACCCACACCTGTCACCGTAAATGGGAAGGAAAGGTGATACACAACGTAAAAAAGATTTCTGCTTAGAATATAAAAATCTACCTTTCAGGGCAGCACCTGTGGCTCAAAGGAGTAGGGCACTGGACCCATATGCCAGAGGTGGTGGGTTCAAACCCAGCCCCGGCCAAAAATTGCAAAAAAAAAAAAAAAATCTATCTTTCATAGAGTTCATTCAAATGGTATAAACTTCTTGAGGAATGACCTTTAAGAAGGTTCCAGCACCAGAGTCCACAGGCTTTATCTAAAGAGCCTGGGATTCTGAGCAGTGGGCCCCACAGGACAGGGGTAGAAAGCTCAGCTCCTTCCCCACCCCCACCCACCCAAGTCTTCTCTTCGTCTTGGGGAGCAGGAGTGATGCTCATTTCACTTCCATCAAGTATTTCACAATAAGGAACATTTCTAGAAAACCAACACCAAAACCGAGGCTGACAAGATACCAAGACAGGCTCCCCAGCCAAGAGCTGGTGCCGGGAGCACGGTCCAGCTCTGGCCTCTCTCTGGTGCCAAGGACGTGCGACTATGTGCTGAGAGGCCTCAGTGACTGGCTGGGACTGAACTTTGATCCACCCACCACAATCAAGGAACAAAAATTCCACTACCATGTAGGAATTGTAGTGTCTGAATCCTAATGACATTTTCAAAAGTGAGGTTTCCTCTTGATTTATAAGAAAAAAAATAAAGATGAGCCCCAAGGGGGAGGAAAAGGGTAATGAAATCAGATGAACCTAATTGTGTCCTTTAGAGTCTATTTGGTAAGATGCACTTTCATTTCATAGACTTCATAGATATCTGGGATAAGATTTTTTTTTTTTTTGGAGACAGGGTCTCTATCACACAGGTTAGAGAGCAGTAGTGTCATCAGACCTTATGCACCCCCAGCTCCTGGGATGGAGTGCTCCTCCTGCCTCGACCTCCCCAGTCGCTGGGACTACAGGTGCATGCCACCCTGCCCAGTTAACTGTTAAAACATTGTACAGAGGTGGAGTCTTTCTTTACTGTCTGCTCAGGATGGCCTTGAACTCCTGGCCTCAAGCAAGCCTCCCAAGTTGAGCTCCCAAAGTGTTGAGATTACTCGTGTGAGCCACTGTGTCCAGTCTGGAAGACTCTCAATAGTATTCTACTTCTCTTTCTACTCTGAGTGTGTTTGTATGGGGAGGATGTGTGGGGGGTGTGTGTGTGTGTGTATGGGAGTGTGTGTGGGTGGGTGTGGGGGATTTGGGGTGTGTGTGGGGGGTGTGTATGCAATGTGTGTGGGGTATGTGTGTGTATGCAGTGTGTGTATGGGTGTGTATGTACGGGGGTGTGTGTATGGGGATGTGTATGGGGGTGTGTGTGTGTATGCAGTGTGTGTGTGTATGTATGGGGGATGTGTGTGGGGGGTGTGTGTATGGGTGTGTGTGTATGCAGTGTGTGTGTGGGGATGTGTGTGTGTTTGTATGAGTGTGTGTACAGGTGTGTGTGTGTACGGGTGTGGGGGTGTGTGGGGTGTGTGTGTTTGTATGGGTGTGTGTACAGGTGTGGGGGGGGTGTTGGTGTAGACATCTCAGGATGGCATCTGCTCCCTCAAAGTCAACAAAGATGACTTCTCAATCAATCTCTGACTTTGAGTTCTTTCCTAAACCTGACTCAAATTTCTAATTGCCTCTTGTAAAAAAAAAAAAAATCACTCAGACTTCAGGCACCTTGATCTTAAAATCCAAAGCAAGCTCATTTTCTTTGTCCTAAAAGGGGCTTTTTTCTCATGTCCTGTTTCCCAAAAGCTTTCCAAGTAACCAGGCTCAAACCTGGAAGGCGGCTCCCGCTCTTATTCCCCTCACCCGTCTTTCCATCAGCCTTGGGTGTGTATCTTCTCACCATGACCCAAGTCCAGGCCCCCCCCTGCTGTGGCGGGCCCCCCAGCCCCAGGCCCGGGTTGGCCTCTCCCCACCCTCCTTCCGGCTCTCTACCACAGACTGACTTTCCAGAAGCCATCCACAAACCTAGGGCTCCTCTGCAAGTTCCACAAAAACAAAACCCTGCCTGCCGACCAGAGGGTCCTTCACGGACAGGGCTCCGACCAGCTCTTCCTCCAAGTTCCCTTTTCACCAAACATACTTCAAACAACCCCTGAGCCCCTGCTCACTCGGGTTTCCGCCTCCAGCCTTTCCTCATGCAGCTTCTTCCAGCTGGAATATCCTTTCTCTCCCCCTGGCTGAGGCCCCTGAATCACTCATTCCACCTATTCATTTTGGGAATCAGGAAACGCAGGTGCAGAATGCTGGACCGACTGGCATCAGCTCGCTGAACCAGGCAGGACGGAACTGGACCTCCCCCATCACGGCTGCTTGTTTAGACCACACCAGGTCCCTGTGATTTGCTCTTAAATGGAATAAAATACATACAATCTTTGGCAAGGCATTTCTTTATTAGGTCAAAACCTCTAAGCCAGTGGTTCTCAACCTTCCTAATGCCACAATGTATTTTCATTGTTCCAAAGGAGTCTTGACACACAGGTTGAGAACTGCTGCTCTAAGCCCACTAACTAAAAAGACAGAGACCAGGGATCCACAGAGCAGCTCACATTTCCAGGGGCTCGGGGGGATTTCTCGGAGACTCACAGAAGCCTCACCAGGTTTGCACACGCAAGTTTGGCAGCAGGAGCTGGGTGAGTGTAAAGGGCTTTGGTGCCCACTCTAGGGTCAGTATGGGGCGGATGGCAGAGTCACCCTGTCTCCAGAGTGACAAGCCAGCTGGGTTTCACTATCTATACAATTGGATCACAGCAAAAATGTGTTAACGAGGTCTCAAGAGCCACCAAACTCCACAATGTTGTGGCCCTTTCTTAACACCCACACCAAAACCGTATCTCTGGCTCCCAGACTGAAAATGATGTTTTTGAGGAGGACAATATTTAAGTTAATAGTGTACAACAGTTTCTAATTAACCCTGGTTAAAATCAACAGTGAGATTGTAAAGTGGGATTTGCTACATTTGGAAAATGATTATCTCTGTATAACAAATGGCCTCAGAGGTAGGACAGCTCCCTGGCCCACTACAGTGGCAGGCCTGCTACGTGACTACCTGCTCACACATCTGCCTTCTCCACCAAGGGGTCAGGAACTCCATCTCTCATCCCGGTATCTGCGTCCCAAGTGCCTGGCATAGAATAGATGCACATGAAACATATCATGATCGACACTGAACTTGAAGCAGCAGCCAGATTTCTTGGCCAAGAATGTCTGGAAAGACCACACTACTTCCTCGAACAGTGTAGCAATTGCAAAACACTTAATACAAAGTTGTATGCTCTGATGGTCTAGCAAGTCGAGCTCTTTCCCTGGGGAGAAAAAAATCCAGAGCACAACCTCGGCTGATTTATACTCTAAAGAACTGAGCCCCCCCAAAAATCTAACTTCAGTATGACGTTCTTTAAATTACATTGAAATTGGATGATTCAAACTAAAGGGTTGCCTTTATTAAAACAGCAATGTACTATAAATTTCTAAGTATTACATTCATATATTCATAGAAATGAGAGGAGAGTCCTTTCCATTCAGTCAGAAACTGAGGACCATGACTTTTTTCTGAAAACAAAGGCGGTTTCTAGCCTTAGATATATTAGCAATGTTTCATCCTTATTACACAATTAGTTTATTAATAATCGGGACACAGGGACCACAAACTCATAACCCCTAAGTGAGCTGTTGGTTTTGTTTCTGAAGTCAAATGTTATTAAAGCTTCAATATTTTAAATTTGGAAACTTACACATATCTTTAAAAAGCCTGACACAATAGAGACTGTCACAATAGACCCATGTAAGTGTCTCTAAGCAAATATTGTCTCAAAAGTCTTACAGTTTATTTTCACCTAATGACTGGTTTCCTTTGGGTTTACCCTCTAAAAGGAACTTCTGCAAAATACTCTTTGGCTAATTATCTGCCTAGGGCGGGCCCACAAGTTTAAATTCGGCTAAACAAATAAACTTCCTTCCTATTTTCAAAGTTTTCCTAAAATGGAGACTCCGCATCTTTAGTAGGCAAACTATTTTCTGCAGTCCTACAGCCTTGGCAGTCAAGAAATTATTCACAGCAGTTTGAGAGATAAAAAGACCAGAAAGTATCCAGCAGTCTTTCTCTATCCCTGTTTCAGGGAAAGGGAACTAAAGGCAAATGGCTGTGATTTTGAGCAGGGTCACAGAGGCCGCTAATGGCAAGGCCAATGTAATCCTCTCACCGCTTTCTCCTTATCTCATCTAAACTACATGTGGTCCCAAGGAAGTATTTTGCTCTTGTTCTGTATGACTGAACCAGGGCTTATGTTTAATTCACACAGAATGTGACAGAACAAGAGAAAGAATCTAAATATCACAATGATTACTCTCTGCATTACTAGGGGATGTCAAGAGCTCTAGACTAAGAGCCAGAAGATCTTGTTTTCATCTTAGTTATGACTTTGGGAAAGCCATCTCACCTGTGAAGCACTTAATGTATTTTCATCTTCCGAAAGAAGAGTACCAGGCAACTGCAAAGGTCTTTCTCCACCCCTAAATTGAATGCTCAATTTAGGCCAGACCTCTTCTAAGTGTATGTGGCTAAATCCTCGAAAGCCTAGAAGACAGCATTTTTGCCTATTCTATGGATGAACACTTTAATACTTAGAGAGGAGTAATCTGCCCAAGGTCATGACTCCACTGGTGGAGAGGGGATCTGGTCTAGGTCATTGAGTCCAGGGACGCTTTCCTCTGTATAAGCAGTAGACAATCTAAGATGCTTTCATGACTTGTAGTTACACAGACCCAGATTCTGAACTGAGAGCAAGGAGACCAGTTTTCATTCAACACAATGCTCCCGTTTGTAGATCAATGACTCAGGCCAAGGGATGTATAACTTGCCCAAGGTCAAAAGGTATCTTGAAAACACACAGCTACACCCCATTGCTCCAAGAAAGACTCATCCTAAAAGGCACTTGACAATTTATATTCACTTCTGTCATCTCATCTGACACCAAACAAGACTAGCTGATGGGCAGCTGGCATCGATCAGCATTCCCAAGTCACCTGGCCAAGGCTAAGCAGCAAACACGGGACACAACCAGGGCCTCCACCCCATGCCTGCACTTCCTGCCTAGTGCACTATCGGGGTGGAGAAACCGCCCACCACAATAGGTGTCTCTGACAGTTCCTCAGAACAGACTCTGAACTTTCCAGATACACCAATAACTATGAAAAGAATATCAGAAAATAAGTGATAACACTCTACAGCCCATTAACTCAAGTCAACAAGAAAACAAAAACCAGGCTTGTCATCACCTCAAAACTGATATCTTTCAGTCTATCATTTATTGCCCATAACTTCCTCCCAATCTCTAAGTGATTTTTCTCTTATTTCCTGTTTTCCCTTCTCCCCAACCAAGAACATCATGAAACTGAGGGATTTTCAAAATATTTGTTACACTCTCGTATAGGATCGCTTCAACACTGTACCCCCATACTGATGATCAGTGTGTGGGCTCTGACAGAGCTACGGATGACAGAGATGGGCCTCTGGATCTGGATCCCCCTGAATCCAGGGAGTGGAACACCTTAACCTCCGTGTGAGTTGTATTTAACTTATGCTAGTTCTGAGCCCGGGGCCTCATGAAGCATATATAACGCACGTCTCTTGACCTATCTTGACCTAATAAAACACTGTGGCCCCAAGGAAACATTTTTCTTTTCTAATGTGGTAGTTAGTGTGTTAAAGTGACGTGACTTCCCCAAAGTTAAAGATCCCTGCTTTCAAAGACAGAGTTGGAAGGCAACTCTGAATCATTCTGAAACATGCTGAAAAACTACCAGAGTATTTCCTAACTACTCTTTTTCATAATCTATCACATCAATGGGCTACAATTACCTTTTCTTTAAGGATTCACTCAGCTTTTGTCTTCTAGTCTCTTCCAAAATCCTGGCTGAGTGATTCCCAATTCCCTATGCATTATTACATTAAAATTAAATTATCTTCGCAGGCCTCGCTCCCTCCCCACACTTAGAAAGCAAGCTTTCCAAGGCTGGGCCCATGTCTGATTCAGCTTTATGCAACAGCCATTGACTTAGCCATTCAACCATGTTTTAAACAGTTTACGTGTGAAGATAGTCTTGGCAATTTCCTAAAGCAGATTTTGGCATTACTCAATTTTAAAATAGGATCTATTAAAAAAATAACAAGAGAGGGCGGTGCCTATAGGGCACCGGCCCTATATACCGAGGATGGTGGGTTCAAACTCGGCCCCAACCAAAAAAAAAAAAAAAAAACTGCAAAAGAAAGAAATAGTAATAACAAGAGATAGATACAGAATAAAAATATGAAGTTTCTTTCGGTGATGGGAAAATAGGCTCAGCAAAGTTAATTTAGCCAAGTTCTACCGAAGTGAACTAAGCTTGCGAGTCTAATCCCAGTATAACAAGACAGATATAGAACTAAATTACAGAAAAAGGACCACATGAAAATTAAGAAAATTCTATCCTGTCTTTCACATAAGTCTAACAGTACTGTTTGTTCATCCTTCTTCTAAAAACAAAATCATAAATGGTTCGGACTTACAGTTCATCAAAATGCAGAGAGAGAAGAAAAAATCATAAATAGAAATGAAAAGATGGAAAAATCAGAGATGTTTAAGTTTAAATTCACAAATATAACCAAATAAAGTTTTCTTTTTCTACAGGTTTTACAGATATTCCTGTATCTTTGACAAATACCAATGTGCATTAGAATTCAAAAGGACGAATGACCTATTTTTACATGAGGTGAGGGCTCCACATCATATGTCACTAGGGAGACCCCACTATATACCTATTAGAACGACCAAAGCCCAGAACACCAAAACATCAAATGCTGGTAAGGATAGGAAGCAACAGGAATGCAAAATGGAATAGGCATTTTGAAAAACAGCTGGCACTTTCTCACAAAACTAAACATGCGCTTACCATTCAATCTAACAATCACACCCCTTGTTATCGACCCAAAGGACGTAAAAACTTATGACTACACAGAAACTACACACAGATGTTCACAGCAGCTTTATTCATAATTGCCAAAACTTGGAAGCAGCCAAGCTGTCCTTCTGTAGGTGAATGGATAAACGGTGCTCAATCAGACAAAGGAATATTATTCAGCACTAAAAAGAAATGTATCATCAAGGCACAAAAAAGACAAAGAGGAAACTTAAATGTATATACTGAGTACTCTGAAAGACTATGTGTACGCTGTATGATTCCACATACACGACGCTCTCTATAAGCTACAGAGGGTAAGAGATCAGTAGGTGGCCAGGGCTTGGAGAAAGGAAGGCAGGAGAGATGAATAAACAGAGCACAGGGAATTTGTAGGGCAGTAAAAACCACTCTGTATTGGTATTATAATGGTGGATACATGTCATTATGTATCTGTCCAAACCCACAGAACATACCCCACCAAGGGTGAGCCTGATATAAACTATGGACTTTGGGTAACAATGACAAGTCCATAGGTTCACTATGGTGACTAGTCTACCTCTGAGGGCAGGGAGAACGTTGATGTGGGGAAGGCTGTTAGAGTGGGGCGGAGGGCCCTATGGGATTCTACCTTCCACTCAATTTTGCTGTGATCCTAAAACTGTTCTAAAAAGTAGTCTATTAAAAGAAGAAAGAAGGCTCGGTGCCTGTGGCTCAGCAGGCTAAGGCGCCAGCCACGCACACCTGAGCTGGTGGGTTCGAATCCAGCCCGGGCCTGCCAAACAACGACAGCTGCAACCAAAAAATGGCCGAGTATTGTGGTGGGCGCCTGCAGTCCCAGCTACTTGGGAGGTGGAGGCAAGAGACTCGCTTGAGCCCAGGAATTGGAAGTTGCTGTGAGCTGTGACGCCACAGCACTCTATCCAGGGTAACAGGCTCTGTCTCAAAAAAAAAAAAAAGAAGAGGGTGGTACTGTGGCTCAAGCGGCTAAGGCGCCAGCCACATACACCTGAGCTGGCAGGTTTGAATCCAGCCTGGCCCACCAAACAACGACGGCTGCAATCAAAAAATAGCTGGGTGTTGTGGCGGGCACCTGCAGTTCCAGCTACTTGGGAGGTGGAGGTTGCTGTGAGCTGTGATGCCACAGCACTCTACCCAGGACGACAGCTTGAGGCTCTGTCTCAAAAAAAAAAGGAAGAAAATATAAATAAATAAAATAAATAAGAAAGAAGGAAAGAGGGAGGAAGAAAGTGGGATAATGAGTCTATTTTTCAAATAATAATCTGATTCCTAATCTAATCTAATATCCTAATGGTATTTGAGGGAAGGAAGGAAGGATGGAGGGAAGGAGGGCAGGAGGGTAGGCACGCTCAACTGTTATTTAATTTGATAAACTAAATATTAAACATGTAAAAAGTTCAAAAAACTTTTTTTTTTTTTTTTTGAGACAGTCTCACTTTGTCGACCTGGGTAGAGTGCCATGGTGTCACTCTCAGCAACCTCAGTCTCACAGGCTCACGAGATCCTCTTGCCTCAGCTGGGACTCACAGGTGCCTGCCACAGTGCCCAGCTAATTTTTCTATTTTTAGTAGAGACGGGGGTCTCCCTCTTGCTGAGGCTGGTCTAGAACTCCAGAGCTCAATTAACCTACCTGCCTCAGCCTCCCAGAGTGCTGGGATTACAGGCGTGAACCACCATGCCCAGACAAAAGTTAAAAATAAAAAAATTTTTTGAGAGTCTTTGTCGCCCTTGGTAGAGTGCTGTTGCATCACAGCTCACAGGAACCTCAAACTCTTGGGCGTAAAAGTAGCCCAAGAGTAGCCCAAGTAGCTGGGACTACAAGGTACCCTCCACAACACCCGGCTATTTTTTGGTTGCAGTTGTCATTGTTGTGGAGCAGGCCCGGGCCAGGCTCAAATCCACCAGCCTTGGTGTATACAGCCAGTGCCTACTCACTGAGCTACGGGAGACGAGCCAAAAGTTCAAAATTTTTATGAGATGCCAAGGGTAAGTATGCAGTACACACCTCTCCTTCCACTCCTACATCCAATTGCAAAACCATTCCTGATTTTTTTTAAGTTTTATTTCAAGGGACATGAATTCTACTATTATCCTCCTAAAAGATACAAGTGACTAGTCAAAGATCATGGCATTTATTCTAAAGAATATGAACTCCTATGTCCAAAGACAGATGTAACAGAAAATATAAACACAGAGAACCTTGCTACTCAAAGTGTAGTCCCAACCTCAGCATCACTGAGAACTTGTTGGAAATGAAAACTATTGGATTCTACCCAAATCTACTGCACCAGAGGCACATTTTAGCATGATGCCCAAGTAACATGTATGCATCAGTAAACAAGACAACACTGCCTTTGTCTTCGGGGAGCTTGCAGGCTAGTAAAGATAAATATTCAAATCACTGCAACACAGCCCATCACACAGAATTGACTACACAGCTATAAGAGTTCGCGAAAGATCAGCTTTGGTCCCTGGTGGGGCCTCACTGCCCCAGGATAAAATGCCAGCTCCTCCAAAAATGTCTGGATGCCACGTGCATCCTGCTCTCTACTCATCTCTGCTACCCTCTTAGCAAAATCTCCCTCCAGTCTCCCCACGGCCTTATCAGCACGGTTCCTCCAACAAGCCTCCAGGCATTTGCACAGGTTTCCCCTCCTGCCCGGCACACCCAGCCCTTCCCATCCTTCCCTGCCCTGCTTGGTACACTCATCCAATGAATGAATGATTAATCAGAGATGCTTCAGAAAGGGGTGAAGGATGGCAAGGGTTCTGATAGTTGGAAATAAAGAACAGGACATGCACATATGAGTTAAGATCAGTGTAGGAAATTTGTCTCAGGAACAAGCTATACATACTTAAATTAGCTTTTCTTGTACTATGACAACCGCTCTGTGGATCAGGTGAATTTCTATCCCTGCTTGCCTGCCTTCCTTCTCAATAAAACCAACCTGTGCCCAGGTTACTGGCACACTAAGCTACTGAACTCCCAAGTCCAAACACAGGCTGCTATCACTACCAGATTTAAAAAAACAAAAAAAGCTCCACAGGAGCTCTGCTGAAATCTTAGCTGGGGGTTACTCCAGCTCTGCTTAGCAGAGGCAGCAAATTTTTCAAATTCAAGGAATGGTTTGACTATGATGATATTAAGCTCAAACATCCAGTAATTAAATGTAATATGAGTCTACAGAAAAAAAAAAGTTTTAATTTAAAAAAAAAATCCAGCACATTAACCTAGGACACACCTCAAGGACAAACCAACACTGGACTGACTTCAAGCAAGACAAAGGAATTGTTGCCTAAATACCCACCCCACGGCAGTCAGATTCGCAGGGGAAAGGGAGGCTGCTGTTGTGTGTACTGATAAACACAAGAGTAGGTCCAACTGGCCAGAGGCACCCAAGGTGGACTGGTCCAGTCTCCAGGAAACCTCAAAGGTAAATAAACAAGACCAGAGTCAGGACCGGCCTGCACCTGAAAGCTGTGCTCACAACAGCTCATCAAAAGACAAGCTGCCCTTGTACTCAACGTAGCAGCAGTTACTGGGTCATCTGTACCACTCTCAAAGGAAACAGCAAAGCCACTGGGTCACAGCATTTCAGAAAAACAACTACGATGTACACACTGGTCTTCCTTACTACCAAAGTCCAAACTACCTGCCTGAATCCTAACAGCCTCCTAGTCATCCCCCTGCTTCCATCCAAAATAGAAGTCAGCTAACATCATACCCTCTAATGCAGTGTTTTTCAACCTTTTTTACCTCATGGCACACTTGAACCTATAGATGAACTTGTGTGGCACACAAATTACATTGATCAAAAAAAGTTTAAAAATATATATATATTCTTGGCCAGTTGTAGTGGCTTATGCCTGTAATCCTTGCACTCTGGGAGGCCAAGGCAGGTGGACTGCCCTGAGATCAGAGGTTCTAGACGACCCACAGGAACTGTACATAAGGGCCGCGGCATTAGGATGGTTTAGAACCACTGTTCTAGACCAACCTGCGCCAGACTGAGACCCCGACTCTAAAAAAAAAAAAAAAAAAAAAAATAGCCAGGTGTTGTGGTGGGCATCTGTAGTCCCAGCTACCTGGGAGGCTGAGGCAAGAGAATTGAGGCAAGAGTTGGAGGTTGCTGTGAGCTATGATGCCACAGCACTCTATCGAGGCCCACAAAGTGAGACACTGTCTCAATATAAGAAAATAAATAGAATATTCTTACTGTGCTTTGAACTTCTTTAGGAAATAATTTAATCCATGATCTTTGGAGGTACACCCAAGATCCTTTCCCGCACACCAGCTGAACATCACTATTCTAATGGCCTCCAACTGTACTTAAAAGCAAATGCAAACCCCAAGCAGGGCCTACAAAACCACAACAGGCCCAGCCACGTTACTCCTCCGCAATTTAGGGTCCAATTCTTTGCCCCTCTCCCCAACCCCACCCCGGGCACCACACCTGCCTATTCTCTGTGGCTGCCTTGGCCAAGTTTCTGTTTAGTGCCCTCACACCACTCAGATGCAATGCCACTCACACAGCCCCAGCCCTTGCTCACCCTTTGTCCACTTCTCTTCTGGCAGTGGCCACATCTGAAATTACCTCCTCTTCCTATCTGCTTGCTGGTTGGCCATCTCACCCCCCTAGAATTCTACAGAAACAGGGACTTGGTTGCCCATTTGTTGCTAAATCTCCAGATCCTCAAACAGTACCAGGTATTCAGCAGGTGCGCCATAAATATCTGTGTTGAATACATTTGTTAGATGACTCCTTGAATATATGTTGGCTTTAAACCTGTATTTTAAGCAATGCCAAAATATGGAAAACCTGGTTTTACATGAAATGTTCATTAGTGCTCAGTTACCTGCCTTACAAAAGGATTCCTTCCTTAACGCATTTTTAAATATTTAGCTTACAAATCTTAGGTGTGCACACTTTTTGAAGGATAAATTTACTGTGCAAAGTGAACTAACTCCTCCAGGGTATAAACAGCGCTCTGTACACTGAAGGTGCCTAATAAACATCTGCTGACTAAATATGTGAGCACTGGAAAATACCTTAATACACAGAACAAACAACATGAAACTGCATTAGGATTTAAAGCACAGCAAACTTGGCTATATTTAAGTCCCATGTTCCATTTTATCTGATAAAGTGACATATGTATATGTTTAAAGTCTACTAATTTTAGGTACTAACAATGATCTTAGCACAACCTTTAGAGACAGGTGCAAATCCAAGTAAATTCTGAAAGTCACCTGGCAGTTCTGCTGAAGTCACCTGGCAGTTCTGCTGAAGTTTCTGTAGCGGCACAGAAACAATCAACAGATCGCACAGCTGCTGAGGCATCTATGGGGGTAGATGAAAATCACAAACCTTAGGGTGTGCGGCAGTGGTTCACACCTACAATCCTAGCACTCTCAGAAGCCAAGCCCTGAGTAAGAGCACAATCTTGTCTTTAAAAACAGCCAGACATTGTAGCAGATGCCTGTAGTCCCAGCTACTCCGGAGGCTGAGGCAAGAGGAGAATCATTTGAGTCCAAGAATTTGAGATTGCTGAGAGCTATGATGCCACGACACTCTACCAAGGGCGACAAAGTGTGACTGTCTCAAAAAAAAAAAAAAAAAAGGAAAATTACAACGCTTGAGGCATCCGTTTTTATTTATAACATATGTAAAAGATCAAGTGTCTCCAGTGAAAGACTAATAAAAGAATAACACTTCTACAAAGCCCAGTCCCATTTGTGAGGCGCTGCACACCCGCCCTAATGTTCCAAATCATGTCCAATTTTTTTTTTTTTTTTTAAAGCATATCTTAGGCCGAGGGCATTGGCTCACACCTGTACTCCTAGCACTCTGGGAGCCCGAGGCAGGTGGATTGCTTGAGCTCAGGAGTTGGAGACCAGGCTGAGCAAGAGTGAGAAACCAGTCTCTAAAAATAGCTGGCACTTTGGCTGGCGCCTATAGTCCCAGCTACTGAGGAGGCTGAGGCCAGAGGATTGCTCAAGCCCAAGAGTATGAGGTTGCTGTGAGCTGTGCTGTGAGTACCACAGCACTCTACCAAAGGTGACAAAACAAGACTGTCCCAAAGGGAAAAGAAAAAAAAGCACATCTAATATTTTTCTTTCTTTTGAGTAAATAATCTCTTCAAAACAAAACTTCCCTGTTGCTCACTTAACACATTCAACATTCATACAGTCACCCAAGATAAACCAGGACACACTCAGGTGTCCATCTGAATCAACTGACTCCCACTCCCCTTCTCCTCTGCCAAATGTTGAGGAGAAGCTGAAAAATTCAAAATGGAACAGTCAGCTGAGTAACTAGATATACAAATGCCTGTGTAAGGTGTGTGCCCATCTGCGTTTGTGTCTTTACTTGTCAGCGACAAGGAGTGAAGGGGCATTCTAAAATTAAAAATGACAACTTTGGGATTTTGTAGGTATTATCTGTGCCTTTTATTCCTGCGTTTACATTCTGTAGTTTGTAAAGTATGTTAATGATTTGTCACCATAAACCACATTAAGTTCCACAGAATGTCACAATCTACAACTCCAAAGAATTTCATGTTGTAAAACCTTTCACAAAATAATAGTCTATAAAAATAATTCAATTGCAAGTTATAATAATAGCTGCACCACCTAGAGGAAATGAAATATAAATTAACCACATTTTTTAAAATGATACTGACAAGTATAGACAAATTTGCTCCAGCAACATTTAATAGTTTCTTGGTGGTGTTACCCTGTAGTGTAAATAACACTTTTGGAATAACATGACTCAGAATCTAAATCAAGCTATCAGCACACAGTTCATTTACATTAATTCTTCCAAACTCCAGCACTTGGTGAAGGCTGATCCTCAGGAAGGTCTTTGATGTTTTCTGAAATCAGACTTGGCTTGGTATTTTCCCTGTCCCCAGGTACCAACTTAAACAAAAGTCCATTTCACTCCTATAATGAATAGCATCTTATTATGTTCTGGAAAAGTAAATAAAACTTAAGACCAACACTAGCAGGGTTTTTTTTTAAATTTACTTATTGATTTTGGAATAAAACAACTTGCATCTCAATTTGGGATTTTTCCTCCCTTTGGCCTTCCATAAGTATAACAGTATAAAAGTAGCCTAAAACCTAGAAGTAAAACATGATCACACAATACACTGAATTACTTTATAAACTACATTAACTTTTTTTAATTTATTATTTACAAAAGCTAATTAGCTATCACTTCAAACCATAAAACGTGGGCATTACCAACTTTTCTTCAGTACAAAAGTACAATGACTCAAAACTTTTTTGAAAGTCATCTCATTTTACCACCAGCTGTGTTCCAGACTCAGGGCTGGAATGTTATTACCCAGTGCCCACCTAGTTTTTATGTCCCGTTTGAAGCAGTCTCCCTCTATTGCCCCAGGTAGAGAGCAGTGGCATCATTGCAGCTCACACAACCTCAAACTCCTGGACTCAAGGGATCCTCCTCCCTGGGAGGAGGGTGCTAGGATTTCTGGTGTGAGTCACCATGCCCAGCTTGTGTCTCCATTTTCTTATCACTTAGTTTATAGGCAAAGCCACAGCTGCTAACAAACAGGTATTCATAAAAATGTCAACAGAAAATAACACTCTAAAAGCGCTGCATCATAACTTGGGATACATAACCGCCTAATTACTATTTATAAAGGGTCACAGAGTGGCTAATGGGTTCTCTCAATGTGAGCTTATTACTTAACCGGCTATACACAGGAAGCAAGCCCACACCCCCACTAAGGGGCCAGCAAAGGGAGTGATTGCACGGGGCGGCTGCAAGATGCCCTAAAACCAGCCAGCCTAAACCACTCAAACCAAACACCTGGCACTGCCCGGAGTATTAAAAGAATTCTTTCACTGGCTGGGAACTCAAAATCTACCCCAATCCCTTCATTGTTGGGAAACGGGCCTGGATACGTAACAATCAGTTATTCTGAAAGCTACTCATGTCCTGAAAATAAAACTTTATGGAAATAAAAGGTTAAAACCGTACATGTAAAACTCAGACCTCCGAACGTGCCCTTTGAAACCAGAACGTTAAAAGCTAAAGACAAACCCCGTCTGTGCGCACCAAGCTCAGGCTTTTGGCATCCTCAGCAACCTATCCCAGACAACTAGGCACAAATGTGCGCGGAGCAGGATGACACACGCGGTCCCGCCGCCTGGGAAACACCCGCGGTGACTGCTCCGGGCGTGGGCTGGGCGGCGCAGACTCCGGGGTCTCGGCGTCAAGCCTCACTCTCCGCTCCTGTGAAATGGACACGACGCTTCCTCGCCGCTTCTCCCCAACTAATGAATGAAAGTCCCCGGGCGGAGACCGGGCCGCGGGCTGCAGGGCGCCCCGCCGCCCCCGGCCGGCGGTTACACGTGTTCCCAGAACCGCGCCCGCCGCGCCGCCGACTCCGCAGGGCGGCCCGCTCCGGTAACGGACGTCGCCTACCTTGGCCACCCAGCTGAACAATGGTGACATCGCGGGCCGGGCGGCGGCTCCTCGCCCGCCGGCTCCAGCTCACTCCCGCCGCCCGCCCATGGGCCCGCGAGCGGCCGGAGGAGGGTTCGAGGTGCGGCGGGGCCGGGGCATCGCTCCCCCCACGGCAGCGGCGGTGGCGGCCGGCTCCACCCCGCTCGTCACTGCCCGGAGAGGTCGCGCCCGCCAGGCTGCCCGGCGAGAAAGGGAAGTGGGGGGGAGGGGCGGGAGCAGGGAGCGAGCGCGCCGGCCCCGCCCACCCCGCGCCCGGCTCCGGCGGGAAGTTGGGACGCGCCGGGGTCGCGCAGGAAACCGAGACACCGGCCACCCGCTTCCCAGGCCTCGGCGCCCGGATGAGTAACAACTTCCAGAAATCTATGAATCCCCCACCTCTTTATCTCTTTCTCTGAGGTTTGATAAAAGCCCCAGACTTGGAGTTAACACGAAGCCCGCCCAACTTTCCAGGGGTTACCTCCACCCCCACGGAGCGCTTCCCAAGCGCTCTAGATCGCTGCTAACAAAAGGACCAGTGTTACCCAGCCCTTAATACCTTTATATAAGCAAAGGTGGTTTTCTTGGAGTCAGAAAACTCAGCTATTGAGACTGGAAATGGGGCCCAGGAAAAGAACCCTCAGCTCCCACCAATGGGAGGCTTTAGCAGTTTGAGAAATGTTGATTTCATCACAATTTTCTGCTCTCCTATAGCAAAATAACGTGACAGAGTGGTCAGTTTATGGCTACAAAGGTTAAAATGAGTTTCAAACGCAGACACTCCTGAGTTCCACGTTGAAAAAAAAAAAAGTCCAAAGGTCTAATACCTGATGTGTAATGTCTGTGTCAGGTGGAAACCTCACTGAGTTCCTCAGGCCAAATGGGCCACCTCCCCCCTTCTCTTTTCCTAATGGTGCATTATGTGTATGAAGGATGAACAGGACTTTTGTTGTTTGTTGGTTTGGTTTTGCTTTTTTGAGACAGAGCCTCAAGCTATCACCCTGGATAGAGTGCTGTGGCATCACAGCTCACAGCAACCTCCAATTCCTGGGCTCAAGCAAGTCTCCCGTCTCCGCCTCCCAAGTAGCTGGGACTACAGGCGCCTGCCACAACGCCCGGCCATTTTTTGGTTGCAGCCATCACTGTTGTTTGGCGGGCCCAGGTTGGATTCGAACCCGCCAGCTCAGGTGTACGTGGCTGGCGCCTTAGCCCGTTGAGCCACAGGCGCCGAGCCTGAACAGGACGTTTTAATGTTATTCCCTAAATAGCTGGTATCTGAGTTCAGTGAGTGTATTAGTTATCCTATTGCTAGATAGCAAACTGCCCCCTAATTGAGAAGCTTAACTTCTTGAGTCAGAAATCCAGGAGCCCATGGAGGGGGTGCTCTGACTTAAGGTCATTCTTAAGCTTCGATGCAGTCATCTCTAGACTGACTGGGCCTGAAGGGTCCACTTCTAAGCTCACTCACCTAGTTGTGGCCAGCCCTTGGACTCAGAGACTCAGTTTCTTACAGCTCCCTTCCTTAGGACTGCTCAGAAAATGGCCATCTGCACCCACCACCCCCACCCCCAGTAAAAATGATGCAAGAGAGAGCAGAAGTCCAAAAGGGAGCCAGTCTTTCCATAAATTTGCCTCAGAGGTGACATCCCAACACTTGTGCTATAGTCTGTACTTACAAGCAAAGAAACAAGTCTAGTCCACACTTAGGAGGAAATTACACAACAGCCTGAATATCAAAGGAGAGGATCGTTGGGGGAGGGGGCTCTTTTTCCCCTTCCCTGCAGGATGCCTAGGTAAGTCACAGCATGGGGAAAGTCATAGGGTGACATCCTTCTCAGAGGCTACCGTGGAAAAGAGCCTTGGGAGCATCTGAGGGAAGTGCTGTTCTCTCACTCCTCTAAGCAAGATGTTCTTTGCTTAATTAAGTCACATTCCAAAGGGGGATGGGGAGAGAATGACTCCCACCAAAAAAGGAGTTTTCCCTATATCTGGTTAAAGCCTGACAACAGACATGTGAAAACAACCTGCGGTGGTTCAGCCCTGACCCCCCACTCTTGTGACTGGTGAAAAGGGGGCAGGCACTCGCCAGCCATTTACCCAGATCTTCACACACCTTCCCAAGCACCAAGAACAGATGGAAGCTGACAGCTCCATTACAGAGACAAGGCTTTTGGCCTCTACAGCTGACTACTCAAAGTGTGGTCCACTGCCCTGCAAACCCGGGCATCAACTGGCAATTTGTTAGAAATGAAAAATTTCAGGCCTTGCCCTAAACCACTACTGAGTCCCAACCTTCATTTTACAGATTCTAGGTGACCAGTATGCATATTAAAATTTAAGACACAGGAGTAGATAAGATCCATTGACACTGATCTTAAAAAAATGGTAACTAGGTACTGACCAATAGGCTCTCGAGAAAGCAGCTAAAATTTTCCTGCTTTGGTGGGATGGTGTGAACCTGCTTAGCCAGAGCGATTTCTGGAGAGCTCCTGGACACCAGCATAGTTGTGCTGTGAGCTGGTGGGCCCATGACAAGTATTGTGTCCTGCATCAATCTAGCTCCCATACTGAGCTCTGCCAAAATGCCCCGAAGTCAGGATCAGGACTGGGAAGAGTCCTTATCCTTATTTTTTACTAAGGAAACCTGAACTACTTATAACTGATTTTCCACTAAAGATAATAATGCTAAAACAAAAAAACTAAATCTAAGAGAGAAAAAGTTGCATTTCTTGCAAAAAATAAAGTCAGACGAAATTCTGAATGTAACAGTTACAACAGCAAATTATACAGGTGGGTGAAATAGGGTCATGAAGCCTTCATTGTTTAAACCTGGATCCAATTCTTCATCTATACACATCCAGGACAGAGACTCATGCAGGTCCTGGTTTGAACTTGCCTAATGTTTATGTATCTTTTAGACTCAGAAGTCTCCCTCTGATCCAGGAGTGGGCAGAATCCCTCATTTTATAGGCCTTGGCATTAGACTGGATAGACAGTAACGTGTGTAGCTCAAACAAAATATTTTAAATACACATGAAAATTCTTATTTTAATTCATTGCCAACATGTAGCTTGCCAATTACACTGCACAAAGAAATTCTGTTATAATCTGGGATTCCGTTAAAGGAACACTGTTAACATCAGGTAATCTAACTGATCTTACACTCGAAACAATTTTCCTTAAGATACCACTCTCTCTTCCAACTAAATACCGGGCATCAGTAATTAGGTGCAGTAATCTGGTGCTTCTCTCATAAAGCCAAAATTGAAGACCTCTGCAGACAGAACAGTCACTGCTTAAAGGCACTGCTGATAGGCCCCAGCCCTGACTGTCTACCAGTCGTCCACAATGCAGTAACACAAGAGCAGGGAGATGATTTGGCTTCCTTGCGGCAAAGGTCAAATTCTTAGGCGGGTCACATAAATGTGTGAAGGGAGCCAGGTGTGAGATAATAAGAACAAGGAAATGGAGATGCACGCTCAATTATTATTATTATTATTTTTTTTTTTTTTTTGAGACAGAGCCTCAAGCTCACACCCTGGGTAGAGTACTATGGCATCACAGCTCACAGAAACCTCCAATTCCTGGGCTCAAGTGAGTCTCCTGCCTCTGCCTCCCAAGTAGCTGGGACTACAGGCACCAGCCACAATACCCAGCCAGTTTTTGGTTGCAGCCACCATTGTTGTTTGGCGGGCCCGGGCTGGATTCGAACCCGCCAGCTCAGATGTATGTGGCCAGCACCTTAGCCTGTTGAGCCACAGGCATCAAGCCAAGCACGCTCAATTATTAAAATCTAGCCACGTAGGAGCTGGTGGGTTTGAACCTGGCCCAGGCCTGCCAAACAACAATGACAATTACAACAATGAAAACAAATAGCCGGGCATTGTGGCAGATGCCTATAGTCCGAGCTACTTGGGAGGCTCAGGCAAGAGAATTGCTTGAGCCCAAGAGTTTGAGGTTGCTGTGAGCTGTGACCCGACAGCACTCTCCCGAGGGCAACAAAATGAGACTGTCTCCAAAAAAAAAAAAAAAATCTAGCCAAGTAAAATAAGTCAGCCAACTGCACGCACCTAGAGAGGTCATTGTAGGTGCTGACTTAGGGGTTTACTTAAAACTTGGAGCTAGGCCAGGCACAGTGGCTTACGCCTATAATCCTGGCACTCTGGATCCCTTGAGCTCAGGAGTTTAAGACCAGCCTGAGCAAGAGACTATGTCCCTACTAAAAATAGGAAAATTAGCTGGGCATTGTGACAGGGGCCTATAGTCCCAGCTACTGACAGGCTGAGGCAAGAGAATCACTTGCACTCAGAAGTTTAAGAGTGCTGTGAGCAGTGATGCCACAGCACTCCACCCAGGGTGAGACTCTGTCTCAAAAAAAAAAAAAAAACTTGGAGATACATCCTAACAGGTGATTGTGGTTGTCAGCCAGAATTGGGAACCACTCTCATAGCTTTAGATCTTTTATTTAAAAAAAAAAAAAGCAAAGCTCAGCACCTGTAGCTCAAGTAGATAAGGTGCCGGCCACATATACCAGAGCGGGTGGGTTCGAATCCAGCCCGGGCCTGCCAAACAGCAATGACAACTACAACCAAAAAATAGCTGGGTGTTGTGGCGGGAGCCTGTAGTCCCAGCTACTTGGGAGGCTGAAACAAGAGAATCACTTAATCCCAGGAGTTGGAGGTTGCTGTGAGCTGTGATGCCACAGTGCTCTACCCAGGGCGACAGCTTGAGGCTCTGTCTCAAAAAAAAAAAAAAATAAATAAATAAATATATATATATATACACATTATACATACATATATATAGCTGCCCTGTGGAGAGCAAGAGGCTATTGAACTAGCACTGCGGAGATCTAAGTGTGACAGTATCCCTGTACAGAATCCAAGACTACTGTCTTTCTAAGTAACTTTAAAAGGGCGCTTTCACGTCTCACCATCTGAGACATTAAAGGAGGACTTGAAAAGAGAGGGAAGAAACCCAGGAGCTAAACCTGACCGTATATCCCGGAAACCAACCCTGACGCTCCCGCCTCAGCTCTGGGCCAAGTTCTCCCTTCAAGGAGGAACAAGAAGCAAGAACAGCAAAATTTCCTGAGCGTCCAGAAGGAGATTTCAGACAGGCTGCCCCACAGGCTCCAATGTGAGGGGCAGGGAGGGGACGCAGGCAAAAGCGCGACCTCCTCTGCCAGCTTGTCCCTCTCCACCTCGCTAAAAATCGAGCCATTGTAATACTAATCTTCAAGGAAATTCATCTGAGTTTCAAGTGAATCAGAACCACTTGGCAACTGCCCAGGAATTTATTCAATTTTCAGATAAGATTATTCATTAGCATTGAATGTGTAAAATCAACCGGAGTCCTTGCAAAGAACAGCAGAAGTGAGTCAGTACCAGAATCCTGCCCTCAAGGGGCATACTGGGAAGCTGGGAAAAGAATGGAAGATGACCACAGAAAAGGCCCAGGGGAAGCTTTGAGGAGTTGCCAGAGAAAGAAGAAAATAACTTCTGGTGCAAAGGAAGAAACAGCTTCCATTCTGGAAAACTAAAAGCCTTTGACAGGTAATGGTGAGGGAATGGGTTTTCCAGGAAGAAGGACCAGCATGGACAAAGGTTTGCAGAATTAACGTTCATCCCCTCCGTGTGTAGGAGGAGATAGGACAGAAATCAGAGATTATGTAGTGGACAGAGAATTTTAGGAAGCAGTAGTTTGGGGATATGCGGTCCTCCCTTACCGGCATAGGGTTTGTTTCCACATAAAATATGTCCTAAGGATAATATCAAATCCAGAAAATCCCAAACTAAACATCTCTCTACGTGAATTGAATACACATGACTAGTAAAAATTTGTCCACCTGGTTCGGTGCCTGTGGCTCAACGGGCTAAGGGGCCAGCCACGTACACCTGAGCTAGCGGGTTTGAATCCAGCCAGGGCCAGCCAAACAACAATGACGGCTACAACCAAAAAATGGCCGAGCATTGGCCGAGCGGGCGCCTGTGGTCCCGGCTGCTTGGGAAGCGGAGGCAGGAGACTCGTTTGAGCCTAGGAATTGGAGGTTTCTGTGAGTTGTGATGCCACAGCACTCTATCAATAGCTTGAGACTGTATCAAAAAAAAAAAAAAATTTTGTCCACAAATGTTCACAGTGGTGACATTAAGTCACAAGAGCCAAAAAGTGGAAACAACTCAAATGTCCCTCAGCGGATGAATGATACATAAATAAGGGTGCATTATTTGACTTTATTATAAAAGCAATAAAGTACTAGTATGTGCCAAACATGGATGGACCTTGAAAACATTATGCTAACTGAAATAAGCCGGTCCCCAAAGACCAGGTATTGTATGATTCTGTGCCTATGAAATGTCCAGAACAGGCAAATCCCTGGAGACAAAAAGTAGCTCAGTGGTTGCCAGAGACTAGAGGGGAGAGAAAATGGGGAGGTACTACCAACGGGTACAGGGTGCTTTGGGGGTGATGAAACTGTTTTGGAATTAGGTAGTGGTGATGATTGCACAACTTGGTGAGTGGACTAAAAACCAAAATTTTATGTGAGTTACATCTTAATCTGCAAAATCCCTCCTTGTGATGGTGGCTGAATGAGTTTAGACAAGTTAGTTCTTCTGAGCCCTTGTAATTACAGGACCCACACTTACCGGGGGTAGTGTTAGGATTAAATGAGATAATGCCTATAAAGCACCGGGCATAATGCCTGGCATACAGTCGGCATACAGTCGGAGCTTAGCAAACACCAGCTGTGCCTGTGGGGGTGACAGTGGCAGGAACAGCAGGAGCAACTGCCCTTGGAGTCATGATGGGTGTGAAGTGTTTTGCACGTAGAAATCAAACAAACGATGGGCCAGAGCCTCAAGTTCAGAACTGGGCTTACAGACACATCAAATCGGTCCGGGTAAACTCCAAAGGTCAAAGAGGAGACTGTTAGCCCAAACTAAATCCGATGGTAGGTCCCCAGAACATGCTCCATATTTTCTGTCCCCTTTTATGAGTTGCTACGTCTAGCGCAAGACTGTGTGCCATTTGTTACTTCAGCTCGACAAGCCAAGCTGTGAACCTTCCAAGTTTCTCTGGTAGATTCCGAGCATTCTAGCGAGGCAGACACTCCATGTGCACAAGCATCACGGGCCCACCGTGCTCTCAAGAGCTGAGATCCCAGGCATGGATCCCACTCACTCCACACTGCTTCTCCCCTGTCGACCGCACCTCCAGCCCTCCTCCCCAGCCTCCCTCACTCAATTTCTCTTAAGGACACACCCACATGTACAATTTATTTATTTATTATTTTTTTTTTTTGAGACAGAGCCTCAAGCTGTCACCCTGGATAGAGTGCTGTAGCATCACAGCTCACAGTAACCTCCAATTCCTGGGCTCAAGCGAGTCTCTTGCCTCCGCCTCCCAAGTAGCTGGGACTACAGGCGCCCGCCACAACGCCCGGCCATTTTCTGGTTGCAGCCGTCATTGTTGTTTGGTTGGCCCAGGCTGGATTCGAACCCACCAGCTCAGGTGTACGTGGCTGGCGCCTTAGCCCATTGAGCCACAGGCGCCAAACCCCACCTGTACATTTTAAATCATGCCAGCTTCAAAATGGAATCTTTGGATGGCAAGACTGAGTGTCTGCAGCCAGCTTCAGAGAAAACAGCCCTCAATAAATTGGTGCATAAAGGAAAGAAGAAAGCGAAGGGGAAAGGGATGGACGAACTTGCTGAGGACTCTTCTGGGATATGCTGCAAGTCCAGGTGAGGACCTGAGCAATGTTCTGTTTTGATATATCCATGTTAGCATTTAAATTAAAGTATCTAATTTTATGCTTTGCTTTTGTGTATTATGTTGTAGTTTCTTGTTAGCCAGGATAGCAGCAAGCAGATTTAACAAGAACATTTTTGGCTCATGCCTATACTTCTAGCACTTTGTGAGGCTGAGGCAGGAGAACTGCTTAAGGCCAGGTATTCAAGACCAGCCTGGGCAACATAGTGAGACCCCATCTTTATAAAAAATAGCTGGGTATCGGCCTGGAATCCTGGCTACTTGGGAGTCTGAGATAGCAGGATCCCTGGAACCCAGGAATTCAAGGCCGAGGGGGCTATGATCCTGCCACTGCACTCTAGCCTGGGTAGCCTGTAGCTAAAAATACAAAAACAAAAACATTTTTAGTGGCTGTAGACACCTTGGGTAAATTTGTCTTAAAGGAGCTCCACTGGAAATATAAAGAAGACTGCAGTGTGTTAAGGGGACACTGAACTTGTAACTAGGAACAAAGCACTAACAAAACCCCTCCCTAATAAAGCTCATGGCAGTTTGGGGATGCCCTTTCTATGCCCATAAGACCCTTGCTAAAAACAGAAATTTACTTGATGACCCAAATTTCTTTGTTAAGAAGAACAATCAATTCATTAAAATGTCAAAACCACCTAAGTAAAAAAGAAAAAACAACACCTAAATTATTATTATATGTTGCTATTTAAACAGCTGTTCTCTTCTCAACATTTTGCTTAATATGTGTAGCAATTATGGTTACTTTTTAGCTTGTAAGACATTCCAAGAATAGAAACAGTATTTTTCTATTTTTAGCTCAGTCTATAAAGTTTAAGTAAATAATCTTTGCTTAAACTACACACATGTTTCAAATTCATGGAAAAACCCAGTGGTAATGACCTCATAAAAAAAACACTGTAAAAATTTAAAGTAAAAAGATTTTGACATCCACACCCTGTGTTATAACTCAAGCTTGTCTCTCAGATTTAAACTCAGACATTTTATTATAATTTATAGTAGAAGCATTATAAGCATCACTCTACATTCCAAAAAGTAACTTTTCACCAAAAAGTAACTTTTTTCCTAAACTGAAGGTTATGTTTCTTCTTCAAAAAGAGAATCCCTTATCATTGTAACCTGGTTTCTTGTACCCACAATGAATCCCCAATAAGAGAAAACATTAAAAAAAGAGAGAGAGAGAAAAAAATCGCTTGAACCCAAGAGTCTGAGGTTACTATGAGCTATGACGCCACTGCACTCTACCAGGAGGCCACAAAGTGAGACTCTGTCTCAAAGGGAAAAAAAAAAGGCTGGGCAGTGCCCATAGCTCAGTGGGTAGAGCCCCAGCCACATACATCGAGGCTGGCGGGTTCAAACCCGGCCCAAGCCAACTAAAACAACAATGACAACTGCAACAACAACAACAACAACAACAACATCTGGGTGTTGTGGAGGGCTCCTGTAGTCCCAGCTACTTGGGAGGCTAAGGCAAGAGAATCGCTTAAGCCCATGAGTTTGAGGTTGCCATGACCTGTGACACCACAGCATTCTACCCCAGGTGACAGCTTGAGACTCTGTCTCAAAAAAAAAAAAAGAGTGGGGGGCGCGCCTATGGCTCATCAAGTAGGGCACCGGCCCCATATACCAAAGTCGGCGGGTTCAAACCCAGCCTTGGCCGAACTGCAAAAACAGAAAAATAGCCATGGCACTCTACCGAGGGTGATAAAGTGAAACTCTGTCTCTACAAAAAACAAAACAAAACAAAACAAACAAAAGGCTGAAAGTATCAATTCCCATTTTCTTTTCTTTTTTATTTATTTATTTATTTATTTTGTTGTTGCAGTTTGGCCAGGGCTGGGCTTGAACCTGTCACCCTCAGCATATGGGGCTGGCACTCTACTCCCTGAGCCACAGGTGCCGCCCTCAATTCCCATTTTCTGATCAAATCTATTAGTGAATAAAAATCTGTCCCAAACTTTCTCTTTCTCCTTCCATAGTAAATCATAATTTCCTATTTTTTATAATGAGTCTACCTGTGATTAGAATGATCTCTCACTTCCAAAACAATTTTTTTTTTGAGAGAGAGAGAGAGAGAGAGAGAGAGAGAGATGGTCTCACACTGTTGCACTAAGTAGAGTGCCATGGTGTCATCGGAGCTCACAGCAATCTCAAACTCTTAGGCTTGAGCAATCCTCTTGCCTCAGCCTCCACAGTAGCTGGCACTACAGAATCCTACCCCTACGTCTGGCTAGTTTTTCTATTTTTAGTAGACAGGGTCTCATTCTTGCTTAGGCTGGTCTGGAACTCCTGAGCTCAAGCAATCCACCTACCTAGGCCTCCCAGATTCTCCCAGGATTACAGGTGTGAGTCGCCGCACCTGGCCTCTATTTTTTTTTTTACCCTAATCGAATTCCTTTAAAATCATCAAGTTTTAAACACAACTGATGCCTTTTGTCAATGTCTTCTTTCTTTTCAAAGCCTAAACTGTGGATTTCTGATTTAATATTTGGGTCAGAACTGCACAACAAGCACCTAGAGAATGTTTGTAACTGGTGCCTAATGCAGAGCTATGGACTTCTGCACGGATGCACAAAACAATAGGATGCTGTACTTTGAGATTCCTACAAGAAGTCCAGCAAGCCACAGACACTTGCATGTCAACAAGAAGAGTGTGCCTGGTTAAACTCGCCCTTATTTCCAGGTGCATTGAGAAGGTACACCTTCTAAAATATGAGACTCAAGTGCCATGTTCCTAGGTCAATGTCCCTCCACAAACCTTAAGTTAAAAGGTCTCTCTAGGTTCAATGCTTAGCAAAACAATATATAGATTATAAAATAAAATCATTGTCTGCACCGCAGTCTCTGTGCACAGCTAGGAAAGGCCCATAACTGAAAACAACTTCTACTGGCTGTGACAGGAGAGGGGAAAGGCTGAGAAGATAAAAGAAAGAAATAGTTTCTCTTTTCCTTCTGTGTTGTATCCCATTCAATTTTTCAAACGCTTTTCAGTAGGGAGGGTTGAGTCATTGCTCTTCTTATCTGGAATTTTTCAAATGTGACAGGGTTATGTCTGGCCCAGGTGAAGATAAATTCAGTTTTCGGATCAGGGCCCAGAGTCATCTCAGGTGGTTGGACTATTTGCACACAGACTTCTGGAGCCTTTCTCTATGTGCAGCAGCCAGGGGGGACCTAGGCGTGTGCTGCGCTCTACCTGCTGGCGGCCAGCTGGGTGACCTCAGGCAGTTCCTGTTGCATCTCCAAACATGTTTCCACCTTGTAAACTATGGAGATTAGGTTCAAGGTCTCCCCTTGCAAGCTTCGCTTGGGAACATCATGAAATATACTAAATTAAATGACCATGATGAGCTTACACCTGGCATCCATAGCTCAGGGTCAAGGTAGAACTAAACAAACCTGCTCACTGGTCTCAAAGTCATAATATCACAAAGATGCCAAAGCTCCTGGAACTTTTCCAAGGCCTTGGAGTCAGGTCCCTACCTGACAGGAGGACAGCATGAGACAGAATGTCACCTTGGTCCTTGAGTCACCTGCCTCCTGATGAGGTAATCCTACTCCAAGATCAAGGGTCATGAAGGAAGAAAATAATATCCGCTGAGCACTTAGTGTGCACCAGAGGTTTTCCCATTATCTCACTGCCCCTCACTGGACTTAGAGTGCTTTTTTAAAAACATATTATTTCTTGTCCACTTTTTTGGTTCAATTCATTTGGTTTATTTAGGTTTGAATTTTTAGCACCCTCATAATAAACCTGAAAAAAAACAGTAATAACCAAAACTTATCATAACTTCTAACATCCTTATAAATAAACTCACAGGACATTAGCACTAAAAATTATCACATAACTAAACCTCTTTATATGGGTGATGACAGATTAAGTAATTATTCATTCACTCAACAAACATTCATTGAGTTCTACTCTAACAAATATCATTTAAAAATAACTTATGTACCAGGCATTCAACTAAGAACTGTATATAAATTTAAGCACCAAACATTTAAAAATGTAAACATTGAAACAAAATTTGAACACATTTTTAAGAGTCCCAAGATTCAGCTAAAAGAAAAAAATTTGAATACATTTATCATCTTTAACAACAGCTTTACGAGGTAAAACTTGAGAAGTTAAACATCCTGCTTGAGGGTGCACAGCCAGTAACTGGAGGAAGCAGGCTCTAGACCCCGAGAGTCTGACTGCAGCAGTACTTCCTGTCTTGTCACGGGATATGCCTATGGTGCCTGGCCTGAGTTCAAATGCGGAGACATAAATCTCACAGGAGAATGGGGCTGCAGCAATTTACAGAATATGATGCCCTCCTTTGTAGGTGAAATCCAGTTCCTCTGAGGCACAGGGTTATGGATGGAAAGCAGTTTATGCCCACTCCTAATAGAAACTCATCCTTGGCCTATATAGGCTCCTGATGCAAAACAAAGATTTTTTTTTTAATTGTTTTGCTTTTTTGGAAACAGGGTCTCATGCCATTGCCCGGGCTAACATAAAATGATTAGCCTTAAACACCTGGGCTCAAGTGATACCCCTGCCTCAGCCTCCCAAGCAGCTGGGACTACAGGCTGTAGTGCCACCACGCTCAGCTAATTTTTGTACTTTTTGTAGAGATGAGTCTCATTCTATTGCCCAGTCTGGAGTGCAATAGCATCATCATAGCTCACTGCAGCCTCAAGTGAGTTCAAGCAATCTTCCTGCCTCAGCTTCCCAAGTAGTTGGAACTATAGGTAACTCACCACCATGCCCAGCTAATTTTTGGGGTTTTTTTGTAGACTTGGGGTCTTACTCTTGCTGAGACTGGTCTTGAACTCCTGAGCACAAGCGATCCTCCCACCTCAGCTTCCCAAAATGAAAACTCTTATCTTAACCTGAGACAGCTAGCTATGTAATAGTAAGTGTCAAAACCACAACTTGGACTTGATGTATGAAGTGACTGATGTAAGCTCTATGTGAAGGTGGTGAACTTAAACCCCATTCAGGGCCAGGCAGGGAATGTACATAAGTGACATGCCGAAGAAAATACAGAGTCAGGAGACTGGGGGTGGTGGTGGCGGGGTAGAATACGTATGAGAGTCTGTAGGCAGGCATTCAAATTTTAAAAAGTTTGCAGGCCACCCACCTGTCTGCAACCCTGTCTTATTATACCATCATCAATGGAACTGTTGTTAACTGTCTTCTTTTAAGTGTTTGTTTTTTTGTTTGGGGTTTTTTTTTGAGACAGACTCCCACAGTTGCATTGAGTAGAGTGCTATGGGACTTCATCACTCACACCAACCTCAAACTCTTGGCCTCAAAGAATCCTCTTGCCTCAGCCTCCTGAGTAGCTGGGACTACAGGCAACTGCCATAATGCCTGGCTGGTTTTTCTATTTTTAGAAGAGATGGGGTCTCACTCTTGCTCAAGCTAGTCATTTTTCAACTGTTTTGACATATTCATTTATTATGAATAGCCTTAAAATGGTTCCCTGAATTTGGGCAGAAATAATTAAAGTGAAGGATATAGTAGTATATGTGTCCTAAAGAAGGGGCAAACAGAATGGTAAGGTCTAGAAGTATGAAAGCAAATGCAATCCAGGAGTGCTGCCTGGAGGAGGTAGCCTTTGAGCTGGGTGGAAGGAGTGCTTTTCTTGAGTAAAGGAAGAGAAAACCTCTCCAGATAATACAAACAAACAGTGAGCAAAAAGAAAAAAGCTTGGCTACTAGGAAAAACAAACAGTCCCATTTTGCTGGAAAATAAAGAGAACACAATCTTAGAACTGGAGAGAAAAGTATGAAGAGTATCTGAGACCAGATAGGGTTAAGCTTCTTGGCTGCCAAGCTAAGGAATCTGGTGTTTACTGGTTAGTGATGAAAATGGCCTGCTCAGAGAATAGGTTTTCTAAGAGATAAATCTTCCTTGTTGATCTTACAGACTCTGTTTTTAAGCATGATATATACTTTTGTCCTAGATAATTTCAAATCAGAAAAATTTGTCATTATTCTGAGCATATGTTTTCAAAAATAAACTTGGTCACCATAAATGCATATTAGTAAAGGGGGCATAAAACCTGCCATTAAATCCAGTAACTGCAGTCATCTGTGTTCCTGTTGTTCTAAGAGAGATATCAGCAAAAATAGTATTTAAAAAAACATATAACTATAGCTGAGGTCATATTTTCCAGTGAAGGCGTCCCTGAGTAGCTGGTGATAATTTTATCAGGTATTTTTATACAAAATATACCAGCTATAGGCGTCATGAAAAACTATCGACTCTTGCGTTACAAACGGAAGAATGGAAGGAAGGGAAGAGGGAGGGGATCGAGGGAGGAAAATGGTATGCAGTTCATCAGGAAATATAAGTCAAATGTCAGAATGGACCTTTAAAAAGTGAAAAGGAAGACAATCGGTCCTGAACTTCTACAGCAAAGTAATGTAGTGCCATGCCTCACCCCTCTAATCCTAGCACTCTGGGAGACTGAGGCCAGTAGATCACTTGAGCTCAGGAGTTTAAGACCATCCTGAGCAACAGTGAGACCCAGTCTCTACAAAATAGCCAGGCATTGTGGCAGTCGCCTGTAGTCCCTTGGGAAGCTCAGGCAAGAGGATCGCTCGAACACAAGAGTTTGAGGTTGCTGTGAGCTATGCTGTAACAGCACTCTACTCAGGGTGGCAAAGTTAGACTCTGTCTTAAAGAAAAAAAGAAAGAAGTAATGTAGGATAAAAATAAACTGGAGTGGGCGGCTCCTGTGGCTCAGCGAGTAGGGCGCTGGCCCCATATACCGAAGGTGGCGGGTTCAAGCCCGGCCTCGGCCGAACTGCAAAAACAAAAAAATAGCCGGGCGCTGTGGCAGGCGCCTGTAGTCCCAGCTACCAGGGAGGCTGAGGCAAGAGAATCGCTTAAGCCCAAGAGCTGGAGGTTGCTGTGAGCAGTGTGACGCCACGGCACTCTACCCAGGGCGATAAAG